>VOMN01091368.1:0-30236 GCA_014899125.1 Orchestia grillus
CGAGCTGACCAGACCCTCACCTATGACGCCACTCCCCACAATGGAGTTGATGTAGTTGGCGCTGGTGAAGAGCATAGAGCTCTTCTCCCTCTTGTGGTCCTCCACAGAGTCCACTTGCTCCACCGGTGCAGCGATGGGAGGGGCGGCCAGTTGAGGCACCGAGTCTTCCTCCTGTGGCACAAGACCGGCACAAAAAACTTCAGAAAACTTATATGGAGCAGCTGCACTCGACATGCGAATGGAATTTGCAGAGAGTTCAGCCAGCAGAGGGACTTGGTTGAAGCGTTAGTTAACTTTGCAGTCTCTGAGGCAGGCTTTCTCAGAGAGACTCTGTAACTCACATTCTAAGCGCCTTTGTCGTCCATCGTGACTCGCAAACACTTTTGAAGATTAATTAACTGAATAGGAATATTTGGTTGCCGATCGATATCTTAAACAATTCATCGGACATTGAGATTGCAGCTCGTCAAATAGTGATGAAAAAGTCTACGGACAAAACAACCAACATTTAAGTATGGTTTGTAACAGAGGCATTCGTACTTGTATTGGTATGTAATTACCGTAAATACTACCGCATTCGTAATAACAGCGTTAGATAAGTCAAAATTCCTTAAATAGAAAAAATACTATACAACTATTCTTTCCCTTCTACTCATTACCAAAGCAGATCTTTTAAAACATTAATAATTATTATTTAGATCAGTTGTACAGAAATCTGAAACAGAAAAAAGTCTACGGATACAACAACCAAAATTTAATTATGTCTGCGTCACAAGTGCTCGTCTTCAGTCAGTAGTTCAGCTGCGAGGAAAAATTCGGTACGAATTAATTAATTCAAAATAAAGTCGTGAAAAGTTTTGATGGTTTCAAAACAAAACTAAAAAACTTAAATTAAACAATTGTTTCCATGCTCCACATTAGGTAGTGAGCAAAACAGTCTTGTGGAATTGACAGTATGAAGGTTTAACTGCCTAAAATATCTATAAAGTAACACAATACGTTTAGTAATACGCGCCTAAGTTCTCCAGCAGTAGCAAATGCTCCAACGCGGCCTAGTAAGGACTCATTCTCTATTTTACTTTGTCGAGATGCCCCTCCGCATTGCTACAGCTACATCGAATAAAATAAGTAAATAATTACCCCACACTTAAGTAGTTTATCATACAATCCATGCACTTTATAAGAATACGTAGGAGTAATAGGCATGGAAAGGTTTGAGAGCTTCAGAGAGCTTTGACATAAATTTTGTTCGACAAACATATATAATCAGGCAATTTTTCCAGATCACGATACAGTGTTGATATTTACCAGAACACTTCTAGCGTTCATAAATTTGTATTTGTGCTTGCACATCTAATAACTCAATTTTGTTTTAAGTTCTAGCGTGGTCCTTTTGAAGCCATAACCAAGTTTGAACAGGAAGATTGGTGATTAGGCATTTCGTGTTTAAGTACGAGTATGGCGAGTAAACATGAGTCATGATAAGACGAGCATCAAAAGAACTGAATGATACCATTCAGTCCCACAATAAGGGCAATTATCTCCCAAGCTTTCGAAACGAATCACAGTTTGTCAACAGTTAAGCCTCTCCGGGTTCACTTCAACTAACAAATCGCATCGTTGGATGGGGGTAAAATTACAGCCATCAGTTCCTGCCCTGCCTCCGCTGAGAGTTTCCGCTTTGTTTATGACGGTGCAGGACTCAGAAGTTTATACAATTTATGCCCCGGATTTTTCTGCTGAGGAGAAGGAAAATATAAAGGAACAAAAAATAAGAACGAAGAAAAATAAATTTTTTCCAACTGGAGTCAGGAAAATGTAGGGACATGATTCTAGAATATTAAATCAGAAATAATTACGAACGTCCCATATAAACGCAAGAATAATTCTTCAAAAAATATTTGTTTCAAAATTCAGACTGATTTATTAGTAAAATTCAGGAGTTAACAAAGATTGTCATTATTCAACTTATCTGGAAAGAACTGATTTCAGTTTAAATTAAATTCAAATCCGTTTTTGTCTTCATTCAAATTGTACGCATAACGTACGAAGGATGATGCCACAAGCCATTTTCCTCGGGGTTTCACGAGTGGAAATTACCACTAAACTAATACCATAATAACACGTCGACATTTGTAAGCCAAACTACAATCAGCTATGGAAGGCCACAGAATACGTACGAACACATGACGAGTCCAGGCACTTTGTACTGACCGAAAAGGAACGTGAAATTAAAGTGGGCCCAACAGAAGTGTCTTAAATGAGTTATTACAGAACCGGTGCATTAAAAACTCACGTGCAAGTGAAAAGCATTGACATTTTTATTTTCATACAACTGAACCCACGCTTTACCCTTGTCTGAACGGGGTCGTATAATAAAATAAGATTTTCTACTAAGTAATTAATTCGTAATTTATGGCAATTATCACTAAGTCAAGGGTATCTTACCCTAATGACTAAGTCAAGGGTATCTTATCCTCAATTTAAACCTAATAAGAAATCGTGAATAACAAATAGCATTCCAATTTGAAAACCAAACTCACCTTTGGAGCGAAGGAGGCCGGCAAAGCGCCTCCTTCAAGGATGTAGCTCCGCTCGGTGGGCTCCAGAGGGTTGAGTTGGGGATCCATCGTTGCTGTGTGGTGCACCTGGGGTTGTGCTAGCTGTGCAGCGGTAAACTAACTGTGCAGTGTTGCGCTAGTTGCAAAAGGTTCTCTCCGATCTGTGACGTATAGCAAACAGGGTGTGGCTCTATAAACCAGGAAGCGCTCCGTAAAGTGTACGATTGTGTTGCAAATAAGCGGTGCTGCAGATAGCCTGAGCAGTTTCCCGGTAACTTTTCAAATTTTCGAGATAGAAAGCCAGATCGTCGGAGTGCAACAGGAGAATGATTTGTAGGGTGGTGAGCCCAAGTGGGAGGATTTCAACAAGAATAACGTAGCGTCCAGTTATACTAGCTTCAACGAGGTGACCGTAAAAGGATGCAAAAACACACGAAAGATACAAAAATTTCGTCGAATTTATGTGCTATTCGAAGGCATTGAAAATACGATTTTTGTAACAAGTACTATCTAAGAGTAAAAGAGTTTTCCTCTAATTTAGCATCTAAAAATATTTGCAATGACAACGAAACGCGGCACTGATTAAAAGTGCTCAAAATTTCAAAAGTAAATGACAGTTTGGAAATGATTTATAGAAGTTACGGAATTTTTATAACTGTACAGTTCCTGGTCGTTGTAAACTGAATAAATCTCCAATTCAGGAGAGCTACAGTAGATGAACAACAGACATCAAAGAATCATCAAGGGAAACAAATCAAGTATTGATGAAGATGTCAATAAATGTGCAGAAGAATACTTTCAATAAGACGGGGAACTTGGAAATGTAAGAAATTCATACACGTCTCACACTGTATAGCTTAGCACGAAAGACCAAACTCTATTTTTATACCACGATTTTTTAAGAACGTTGATGCTAAAGTTTTCAAGATATTCAAGTTCTTCATAGGATTTTTATTTTAATACGGTTGTAAGGCAAAAGATTGTGTTAGCACTGGTATTCCAACGAACGATGGTCATTACCAAATGTAGGAACTCATTTCATTTTCTCGATCACTCTGATAGAATGAAACACCACTCTTAATGTGTACGCGTTTCTAAAGCACGAATGAGTTCACTTGATAAGTTCTTAGCATCTAACGCTCTCTCCTCAGTTGTGCCCACAGGAAGACAAGTCTGGGTAACGTATGGAAGCCCTTTTCTAAGTTCAACAAGGAGAACTACGTGTGTACCAGTCAGTAAATGCACGGCGGCCGGAAGACAACGCATATAACTCGACAGCAAAATTCACATTCACTCTAGACATATTTTTTCTTCATTCATTTGTTATATAAGTTCCATCGTTCATTTTCACAATTGTTTCATCCAGCATTCTTATCTCGCAGTTGGCGCAGGAACGTGGCCAGAATCGACAGAAGGTCGTCGTGCGGCTACAACTGAGTGGTCGATCTACACGGTCGCACAGCTACACTTCGCCACTCACAAGCCAAAGCTAGACTAAGGCAACTCAAGGCTTCTAATTAGAACCTGTGGGAAAAATGAATAAACATTAAGTTTATTTCTTGAGAAAGGTTACATAGATAACCTTAACACCGAACGCGCAGTATGAGCTAATAAAATACGCACCAGTTAGCGTAGACATGAAATACTTCGAAGACTGGACGCAAGCTTTGGACTGTGGTTTTTATTTTTGATAAATACTTTTCACACAAGCCTATACCCTTATTCGAGGTCATCTGTATAAGAATGTCTAATTACAGCCATAGATTTTTCACTGCAGGCATAAAAATGAAATCTGAAGTCACATAGGGCGCACTCCGCCAGACCAGTTCTCAATCTTCTCAGATGCCAAACTTTCAGCAATATTCTACAATTCCATACCTGGTTGCATGGAATACTCAACAAACGCTAAAGCACAAACTTTTGAGGCGATAATCTGATATAGAAAAATTCAGCAAAGAACGTAGCGAGAAGCAAAGTTATAATTAATATTTCTTTCTCATTTTAATCATTATTATTGAAGGAACGCAAGACTTCGCTTTTGCAGTCACTTTGAAATACTCATTTTTTTAATGCACAAACTGGAGTAATAATGTAGGATATTTGGTATCAGATTAAAGTATGTGGAATTAAGCTTCTACACTCAAGAATAAAACGTTGAATCGTAAGTAAGAGACCAATGAAGATCTATAACTTGCTCGTAAACTCGTAGGTGTAGGCCAAAGTTCTAAGCCCTTTACTCACCCCTAACTACCATTGAACCAATACTCATTTATTAACACCCACTCCAAAATCCATGCCTCCCCCTAGCACACAGTTGCTAGGCCCCGCCTGCCCGCAATGCGAGTTTAAAGACGAAAATCAGTTGAGTTAATGCACTGTGAAGGCCTGGCAGCAGCTGGCCTCGCGGTCACAGCACTCGGGCGGGGCTGTTGACTCACGGCGGTCTCCGAGGTACACGGCTCAAACAATGAGGCGCATGAAGACAATAGAGATGATCTTAAGGGAAAGTAAATGCTAATAATTAAATGAATATAATATAAACAGAATGAACACGCTGTTAACAAAATATACATGCTCATAACTGAATAAATATGAGCTTCGCATAACAAGCATATTCCTAACAGAACAAATTTGTCGTTAGTAGAACAAAAATTATCTTACCAGAACAAAAAGAGCCCCAACTGAATAAAGATGATCTTAAGAGCACAAAGATGATCTAAACAAAATTGAACATCAAAGCCTCATGTCTAAATTGGAAGTGCTCCATACTATCGTCACAGTCTCGCTACTGGAC
The DNA here is from genome assembly GCA_014899125.1 of Orchestia grillus. NCBI lineage: Eukaryota > Metazoa > Arthropoda > Malacostraca > Amphipoda > Talitridae > Orchestia > Orchestia grillus. Next base: position 5,356 of record VOMN01091368.1, read on the forward strand.
TGTCGCGTGTTTGTTCGGACATAACTCATGGGAAAGTTTCATGCATTGGAAATAATTTAATTCCTTTTCTCGCAAAACACTGAACGACAAACTGAAATGGAACTCGCTCCCTTGGCGTGAGTGGTCGTCTTTAACGCAGGTTGCACGCATACCTTCAAATTTAATACCGAAAGAAATTAATAAAATCATTTCATGCACAGGTAGCTGAGAAAGAATTAAAATCGTTAAGCACGTTGCTATTCTCTATTATTAGTTTCCTTAAACCGAGAAATTTTTCTTAGATTTTGAAGGGAGCTTTTTAAAAAAAAACTTATTGCACTTAGTTATGCAAAAAAACAATTCATATCTGTACACTATCAATATCAGCTGACGGTGAAATACCATAACACATGTATATATATATATATGTGTGTGTGTGAAGGTATAAGCTTTAGGCAATAATGTGTTACGCACGAAATTCTCTTCCAAGTTTAATGTCATAAAGCCACTCGCCATGGCTTGTTCGCACGCACTTCAAAAATTAGGCAAAATTTGCCACGCTGTATAAAGTATAGCACATATTCTTACGAAAGTGCAAGAAAATTCACGACTTTGAAATTCATAATTTTCGCGCACGTGGAGACGCTTTAACAATCTCATAATTCTAAAATTCACCAAAAATATGTCCTGAACTGAGCAAGTCACGTATCTTATCGTCCCTGAAATATTTCCAATAGGATAGCATGCACATATGTACACACATGCAATACAGATCGTCCGAATACAAAGCCTTCCGACGATATTATGGGGATCAGGAACGAAAGAACCTTGGGGCACCCCCACGCAGCCTCTTTGTCGCCGTTCAGATTAGCTCCAGCGTTGAGGTCGAACGCTCAAGCAAGCAACAATGGAGTGCAGGAATGTAGTTCCCGATTTACATGCAGTGCGACGTGATTGTTTAATGTACTATTTAATTTGTATAAAATATCTATATTCATGCAGTGTGGCGGGATTGTTTAATGTACCATTTAATTCCGGAACATGTACTCTCTAATTTGTTTAAAATATTTACATACATGCAGTGCGACGTGATTGTTTGCTGCACTATTTGATTTGTGTACAAATTAATTACATCAAGATGTAGAAAATATTGAATCAAAATAAAATCGTGCAGTAAACAAATAAGACATACATCATACATAGAGTGAATCATTAGGCCACGTGTCTTGAAATTAAACGTTGGTTAATCACGCGTACAGCGAATTTTATAAGTTTTATTTTAGAATATAACTTGCGCTCGACGTTTTTGTACATACGAAGTCACGGCTTCGAAAAAGATGAACAAAACAACCTTGAACACAAGCCTACACTGAACAGAGCAGAGAGGCACAGATCACGTGCCTTTCGTTTGTAATTTCATAAACGATGCAACCCATAGAAATGGTGGGACATTTTATATGAGTAGGACTGCCAGCACCGTGGTGCTCCGTGCAGTATTATTACTATGTTATCGCAGTTCCTATTATTCTGCAAACTGATAATTCTACCGATGGACTAAGCCAAAAATAACCTCACATAGCTCCGGCGAATCAACAAAGAAAACACCCTAAGAAAATAACTCCAAAAAAGATTTATCAGAATCTTCGAGCGTCCTTTCGCACTTTCCGAGGCCTTGGTGGTCACGCAGCGCCACAACGACCTTCATCAGCCCCAATTTCTGCCCAGAGAGACCCAGAAAGATACGAAAAAGCCCAGGAAGACTCAGCAAGGCCTCGCATGGCCCCAAAGGCCCAGCAAGACCCCCCACAAAAGCTTCCCTTCGCTCAACCATTGGCCCGAGCGCTGCTGGAAAACCTAAAATACCACCCAGTTAGCGCCGGTGGTGCTACCAAGAGCCTTTATTTCTGTCACTTAATTGCACCACCCCACACAGAGCTGGGCGCGTGCTGTGAAAGGAAATGGTGTCAGAGGAACGACGGAAAAGTTTCTGATATTTAGCGATTGAGGATCCCGCGAATTTTGGCTTGAGATGCCATCAACTCCCGACCAAATAACACGGGGCCGCTGGATGAGCTTTTCACGACAGCAATAGAAATTCCCGGAGTCTGATACCGAGTTGATGGTAATTTTTGACTATTACAGTATGACATAAAAAACTTTACATAATACGGGGAAATGAAAGTTAATGCCGTGAAAGTAGACTAAGTATCGAAGCGCTACGGCAGCTCATTCAATTTCACGCACATTTAAGCCCTTGAATAATGCGAGCTAAGAGAAGGATTTTTACGGTTCGGCCGCCATTTATAAAACCGTCAGGTCAGGTAAGTCCTGCACTCTCTAGCTCGCCTGCCAACCAAAAACCTCGCTCTAAAAACCATTTTCAGCTGCCGGGCCTCGATATCTTACCGCGAGGAAGGCACAGAAAATAAGCCGTGCACCCAATTAATTAATTGCATTTGTAATTGATAAAAGAGATGTCGTTCTGACGTGTCAATCCAGCGTCAGCAGCGACGCACGGTTCCGGGCTACCCTCTGGTGCGTTCGCTGCCGGAAATGAGATCGAATAAAATAAGTGAAGCGTTTTACCGAGTCTCCAATTGGAAGCTTCATTGAAATGCTATGAGATTTGAAAATGCCGCCGTTCAGACGCTTTGGTGTTTTTCTGGGTGTAGGCTGTTCCATTTTTTCTAAGGTTGAGTGACATCATTACGACCATCAGACCACAGAATTTGTTTCAAACAGTCATCATCAGGCTCTAAATTTGCTTTGCAATCTACAAGTCCTAATTTTTAAAGGCATTCCTTCAGTAATGGAGTCTTGTGAGAAGATCGTGATTTGAGATCCTGCCGCTAAAGTTCATAAAAAATAATTCTTTTACAGATGTGTGTCCCAGCAGCACAAACATCTTGAAATTCGTCTCTTGTCACAAACGGATTTGTTTTAACCTTGTGTAACATGTTTCATGAATTTTTCATTGATATATTAATGATGCTCAAGATCTTAGAAAACTTTCTCTCGTCCCTGTCATCCATTTCCCCAAAAAGGTAACCTAGACATTTATCTTACACTTACCTTGCCTTAAACGAACATTTGGTTTCTGATTAGATAGGAGAAATGCTGGAGAAATATTCTGATAGCCCATTTTTGCAGTGCACGCAGAAATTTAGTAATTAAACCACTTTGCACAGTTTTTGAAAACTCCCTTTGATTCGGTATGTTTTAGTTCTTTGAAACAGTCTTCTATTCTAAAACTAACACTAAAATTTCCTGACAGCCTTACATCACATTATTTTCATTTATATTTTCCGAAAGGTTTCTACTATATTTCGTTATCAAACTTGCAGAAATCCTGTATTTAAAACTTGTTCTAGAAGGTGCCCAAATACTTTTTCACTACATATTTTATGAATTTTCCATTAATTTTGGTTATTTAATGAAATATTATATTTTCGATACTCATTGATGTTCGCCAATGTATATTTTTACTCATTAGGGAAGTTCCACGGTTTAATGCCAAAATACTCGTTTCACCTCAATGTGTACTGGGTGTCAGGGAAAAAAGAGGTAGAAAATTTTACATTTACCAGAAAAGTGCAAACTAAACACTTTTCCCTTGATGAAACTTAGTGAAAAATCATTTGTGGCAATTTTATTTTCAAATTTCCTCCTTTCAAACATTAAACTACTAATATCTCAAAAAAAAATTTCGCAGAGTTTTACAGGGGGGTCGGAGTCCTGCTAAATTTCGCTGGGATGCCTTGCGAAACCAACCTTTTTTTAAAACATTTCAGATCGTATTAGCTTGATGAGGCTGTTTGAAATATCGAAAAGATGCGATTTTATTACTTCGACTCTTTTGTTTTGTTTGGCTTCTGGCTCATAAGTGAGCATTTTTACATGGATATGAATATTGCAGTATTTATCAAGCCTTGCTCGCAATGAACTTAGAGAAAATGTAATATGGCTGAAAAATAACAAAGGAAAGCAGCGCTTAATTATATCTTATCTTTTGAGATCGAGAGAGCGTGGTGACGGTTAACATGACCACGTTATTTTTACAAAATTTGAGTGTAGTTCCATGCGCAAAATATTATTGGTAATTCTAGAAATCGAAACATTTCACATGAAACATTTCTCTGTCAATCATTCCCACAGATATTCATTGTGTAACATTCACGGAAATGGAGACCGAATTTTACACAAATGTACACATACCAATTTTCAACACCTGAACACAGTCATCACGGACGTCTTCTACGGTGCAGTAGATACAGTGGTTGTGGGATTTTCGTTAGTCAGTGATCCCATCAATTTGTTCGGGTAGACTAGACCTCAATGGAATGTGCTATGTGCAGTCGAAAGTTGTTTCTCTGAAAGATGAGGCGTGAGCGCATGCCATACTTCAGAGGGCGCACCAAGGTACGGCAAACTTTGGGGTACACAGCATCTTGATGTACACCCCAGCTAACTTGAATGTGCACCAGTGAACTGTTCCTGTCGTGCAATGCACTTGGGTGTGCATTATGACGCATCTAGTTTTATAAGATTATGTACCTGGGTGTGTGAGAGTAACCATCTGGGTGTGCTTTATACCGTATCTTGTTTATAAGATTATACCCTTGGGTGTATGAAATCATCCTTTATAATGCATTATAAGGCCTCTGGATGCATAAGATTATGGATCTGGGCGTGCAATGTAATGCATCTGACTGTATAAGATTATGCATCTGAGTGTGTAGTACAATGAGGGTAAGAGCGTAAATATATCCTTTACGTGTGTAAATTTACAAAGAGTGCTTAAATTTATTTATCCTAGGGGTACCTATTCCGGGGTTACAGAAAATGTAATGAGGTACACAATTTTTCTCCCTTATTTTCTCAGTGATAACCGCGCACGAGGAAACAAAACAAAAGTTGTTTGATGGTCTTTTTAGTTGAACAGAGGGGACTGGCATACCTTCATTCTGCTTAATGGTCTTTTCAGTAGAACTAAAGAGACTGGCAGGCCCTCATTCTATTAGCTTGAACACAAGGCAAGAGCTTCTAAAGTAGGCATAAGCGATGCCCTTGTCGCACGCCTTTCACTAACGCGATGCCTCTAAATTTACCTCGTACACTTGCAGCTCAGAAAAACCTTTCGTGCCGCAGCTCGGAGGCTGGCGCGTGAGCCCGTGCGTCGGGGCAGCCTTCATATTAAAAAACTAAACCGCTTTCCCTCGCAACAAACCTAACTTCCTAGAAAAAATAGTCGACAAAAATTAGCAAGCTTCTTCATGTATAATCGGCATCTACGGGGAATATTTTTCCATGAGATGTCACACTAATTTAAATGCAATCCCTACGAACATATTTGTACAGCATAGTGTAAGCATCTATGAAATACTTTATTAATATTGCTAAATGTCACTAATACAGAATAAGAATATAGAAAATCGCGTTCGTGGGATTTTTAGAAAAAGATTCCCAAGAAAGTCTGTGTGGAGCCTGTAGCGAGGATTGCTGCCTCGCACCGCCGAGCTCTCTAGAAATATATTATCAGAAAATTACGGTCGTTTTTATCATTCACAAACCGTTCCACAACCATCGCCTTTAAACTCAACAATTAATAACTTTATCATACAATTTGATATATTTAAATTCGATTGAGGTGACTGTTTCACACATTGGTCACGTAGCGAAACTGGTGCATCGCAAGGCCTAAATTATTTTATGTCCAAAAACATTAGAGAAGATGAGCTTTTTACTATTTACCTAATCGCTTAACTTCGATAATTACGAATTGTTTCGAAGACAGCCCTAAAACAGAATTAATTCGGTGACTTTATTACAGTGTTGGTAGTTCACTAAAATAAAATCCAATTATGAAAAAATACGTTGTACTCTCCGTGAATTCGAATTTTACTCTCATAGCAAGCAATTGATGCCAATGAAGGTTTTGAAAACTCCCATTCCCTATGGATGTAAAAGTTGCTTAACCATCTTCTCCGTTCCCATTTACTAGGCTTTCTCATACGAAACAAGCACAAAATGAACAGAAATTAACTCCCTACGTACTCGATACTCTAGTAAGTATATGAGTCTTAAGCTCCCCGGACAAAATATTAGTTACCTGCTACTAATACGGTGTAAAACCTCCACTAGTACGAATTGCGGCAATTCAGCGCTACACAGAGTCTATAAGTGTCCCAATGCATACATGGTCGATTTTAAACCCTTCTTGCGTCAACTGATCTCGTAGTGCGACCACAGTAAGTTGACAACTATCTCGACGTCAAAGTTGTCGTTCTAGGTAGTTCCACAAATTTTCTATTGGGTTCATATCTGGGAACTTAGCTGCATTTTTGATGCAAAGCGATTCCGCATAACAGTGCGGCATGAAACACAAGCGAATACTGTTACTTCCGTCGACCAAATGCAATAGCCCCTTTTTGCAATTCAAAGATGTCTTGCTTTCGTCCTATCGTTGTGGAGCAACTAAGAAATAAGTCTATACCTTGTCAGCTTTGAATAAAGACTGATGCCTGGTCAGTACTTGCAAACAATCTAAACTTCGGTCACAGTTTTGAAAACAGATTGATGAACGAAGTAAATTAGTGGGGCTCGAAAAGCAATCAGTGACGAACTACTTTGCCGGAGGCTTATTTAATGAATGAAATGAGTTTCATTCTAGCGCAATGACCTTTATTAATGATTCAAAAAGGGTTAATAGTATTACCGAATTCGACTGAAGGGAATTTTGATAAAAATTGTTAATAAATGGAAATAATAGCCTCAAACGAAATATTTTCTCTTAATTAAATGAAATGTCAATTGAACCATGTCTTTTTCACGCACCTCTTTAGTAAGAATTCCAAGAACAGTTTGAAATGTTAAATCTCTTACAAAAATTGAATTTGTACCACGAGTTTTTTCTTCCAGACTTGTTTTCATGGGTAGAAAAACAGCGATTTTGAAGCCAAAAAATTAACACCACAATTAAATATAGAAGACCACGAAAGATGCACTGCTCTTAATTTGCCGAGGATGTAAAACTCCATAACAAACGTTCACGAAACGCAACAAAAACGTAATAGAATAGCATGTGCACCACGAACACAACCGGCACTACACATTTCGATATCGTATGCATACTTTCATACAAAATTCGGAGCTCACTCCGGACACGTTACCTCAACCTGGAAGCGGACGGGAAACTGCAAGAATCATTGACAGCGAAATGAGCTGCTGTGCAGTCGGCAGCCCAACGTAGCTCCAGGCCTGATAAGACTTAGATCTTCATTTATCGCTACGCCTCAGTTCGGCGTCCTCTGTGTGATTGTGCTAGTACTTCGTATCTCTTATAGTTCTAATAAAACCGTTGTTATATCATTTAGGTCAGAGTAATTTGATGAATGTTATACAAATTGTTATATTGCATCCGTTAACTCGGCTTACGCAAGTTTTTTTTAATAGAACTCCTATATGATTAAATTGCGGGTAACGTGCAATAAAGAAACCGCGTAGAAAAGTTCCCACAAAAGTAACACTCTGATTCAAGTTTGATGTAAAGCGCTATCTTAGTATGAATAGTTATAATTCCTATACGAACGAGAGAAGTTAAGCTTGGAAGTCTTGACAAAGATGGCGCTGCAACCGTCATCGATTCAACTGGAAGTTGGACGTCTCGCAGCGATCCGTAGTGCGTGAGGGAAGCTGTCGGTTTCCCCCTGCATGGAAGCACCAGGAGCTGTCTCGGTTCAATTGCCCTCGCCCGATTACAGTAAGTGAAAGTCCCCTTACTTTATCAGCCTGAATCAGGATGTATTCTTTCCCTATGACGAAGAGTAGTTCACACCCAGGAGTTCAAGTGATAAGCCCAGGAAAATTTTAGCGACGGGAATTAATACTGAAAAACAAGGGAATTTGTTGCTCATACGGGTAGTAATCATCGAAGTGATCATGCACCAAAAGCATTGCAAAAATAGTAAATATTTTCATCATAAGACTCTATTGCATTAAGATTGAATGTTCACTTCATTTTCAATGTTCAAATTGATGTTTCATTTATAATTCAAGAAATACAAATGCCACGTAATCATCTTATTCGACAGTAAAGGAACTGCCTACCTGGTTTTGTAAAGGCCTCATTTAGTCAACTGGCCACGAGCGGGTGCCTGCTTGTCTTGAACAGACATCGTACGTCGCGGGAAAGAGGCACCTGACCTATCCTCGACTTCCGTACACTTTTTTCACTAAAATGGGATCTTCTTGATAAGGGAGGACAATGTCCGCGTTGCCTGAGGGAAATGAAAATTGTTTGTTTTAATTTCTTTAGAATCCTTTTGTTCACTCTCTCATGTTAAACTAATAATGAAATCCCGTTTTGCTATCTAATAGTTCCGTAAAATTGTTAATCCTTAGGAAAAAATAAGTACGGACAGAATATTAGCTTCTATTTATTGTCCACTAAAATGAAACACTGAAATAAATACATACACATTTTTTCTTGATATGTACAGATCAATACTTATTTCAAATACAACTCTTAAATTTACTGTATTTTAAAGCTTTTTCCCGTCAGATTTAAGTAAAGTTGTTACCAATCTGATTAACTTAGTACTCAGTCCTTAGTACTTAAGACAGTACCTGGAAGACAGGCGAATCTCGAGCACAAGTTTAGTACAGTAGAAATATTATCGCTGAGGAACAGATGTTCGCTGACGTTACAAGCTTAACTCATTTCGATGAAAACATAACGCGAAATCGTCACAGTGAGATGAGCGAACTACTTTGAAGTCCCTGCAACAGTACAGACATTGTATGTAAACTTACAGTGTATGACTTAAAACACCATGAGACAACGAAGGCGTAGAAGTACAATAGTTACAGCCTCTATAACTGTCCCTGACAGAATCACTCCTGAGTACGGAGAATTTCTGTGAAGTGAGAGACAGACATGAATTTTGGCGGATTATATTTTGATTCAATTAAATCACGCAAGCCATATCAAGTGCAGATAGTCCACAAGGCCGCAGACTAAAACTAATAATAAATAGTTTACATTATATCATAAACAAGATCCACATGAAACCCAAAAGAATCAGAGTAGCTGCGAATCAAGCTGAGCAGCTACTGTACAGCTCCAACACGATACTGGAGCTTGATGTGAGACAACTTTACTAACAGTTCAAATGCAGTTCAAATATCTGTGGCTGTCTGGTCAACTAATTTCGAATGAACTTGGCTAAAAATTTTAGTACTTTTTGCTGGCTGCACCTCGTGTGAAATGACTCGCGTTTCATGTGTCTTATAGATGTCTAGACCTACTGCATACAGAACTGAGGTCGAGTTATTGCGACCACAACTTTTTTTATGGTAGCGCCGTGTGATATTTTCTCAAGCGGGGAAACCCAGGCCCAGGCTAGACTTTTGCGACTCATTTAGCTTAGATCACAGAGTCACGAAAAAGGTCTATATATATAGTAATACTAAATGTTCTTTGAAAAGTCTTTCTTCCACTTGATATCAAATTTTATTGCTAGGAAATAACACGTCCCTTAGCTGCAATTTTTGTAAAGGTTTTCGTACAGTTTCTTCAAACAAACAACATGTCCGACTTATAGTTCGTACGAACATAATTTAAGATGTCCAAAAATTGACAGCATACTTACCTCACTTTTTCTTAAACACGTAGGAATATTCGAGTTTTCTCATTGCACATTCCCACAACAAAAATGAGAGCGAGCAAAACGACTCTCAAATACATCATTTTGCAAAAACAGCAGGAACGGGGAAAACGGTACATTGCTAAAATAATATTTTAAAAGTGAACGTTTCGACCGCATGCGTCAATTTCAACGCCCTGTAGAGAGAACAGAATAAAAATGGCATTGATATTCAAGAAGATGTTTTACGAGAGAAAGACTAGATTTTGTTACCGAGATTCTCGTACTTGCAAATATAGGCTGGCTGATAATCATTTAAAACCGCTGTATGTTGTAGATTAAGAGAGACTTTAGTATTTCGAGATCAGTAGAATGAGAAGCACATCTCAAAATCTTGAAAACTTCTCAACGAACAGGTAAGTTACCCTTTTCTACATCAGAGCGGACACCGGAATTTTAGGGAAGGGGTTTGAAATTGGTCTATTGGTTCGGAAACTCCTACCCGAAGGCTCAGCCACACTAATGCTGAGAGCTCGAGTTGTAGAGCCCACGTATTCTGGTGCACAACGTGCACAATAATGTTTACAAATAACAGAGGAGAGCACGCCTATGGAAAGTTTCTATTTTCATTTGAAATAGGAGCCAAATTTGTGTTGATTGACAAGAATGATACGGAAGTTTACATGCATGAAGTGTTTTGTTCTGCAAACAGTTGATAAAATCCTTTTTTCCGTTTTTTTCCGATTACTGGTTCAAAAAATAGAGAACACAGTAGACTAAGTCCTTCAATACATGAGCACAAGTAAGTACAGGAGGACAGTTGAGAAATTTGTTATTTAACAAGTACAAATTTCTGATTACAGAGTCAGTTAATCTGAACGGAATGCCATTTGTACTGAAGAATGATACAAAAAATTCAAATTGTTTATAAAGAATGGGACGCGTGGAATATTTAATTATACAGCAAATTCCACAAACTATTTCCCAAATAAATAATTTCTTAAGCAAAACGTATTCTACGTAAATAAAAACACACGCCCTGGTCCTTCTCCTTGTCTAATGAAAGATTCATTTGAGCAAAATAATGAAACATTTTAAGAAACAAGGCTAGTTTTTCTCCGATTGAATACTACAAGATGAACCCAGAGGAAGATCCGCGTCAGGCGTCATACCTAAGCTTTGCGCCTGATGTTCAGCGAGAACAAATGAAATCTCATCAACATGTACAAAAAACGCATTTTTCAACGAGTATGACATTTTATTAACATGCATAAGTGTTATCAACAGGCATACCATACTATTAACACACATACGGTATTATTAAAACCATTTCATTTCCACGCATTCATTTTTATTAACACGCCTACTTGTTGATTAATACATATACCTTTTTAATAATACGGATATACCTTTTTATGAACCCACGCACCTTTATATTAACATGCATTCCTTTCAATTAATCCTCATACTCATTTATTAGCGAGCTTTTATTAACAACTTTTTATTAACACGCTTACCTATTTATTAACACTCAAACCCTTTTATTAACAAGCATACGTTTTTACAAATGACTTCAAGATTCTTTTAACTTTAAGCATCAGGTTCTACGTATTGAAATATACCGTAGCTTAGCAGTTTAGTATTATGAGGAAAAAATTAACTGACTAAAATTTCAGATACACATGAGAATATCTAAATCTAGCAGGGAACGAATAGTCCCCGCTGCACAATATTTGGTACGTTGAAGATATCTCGACGCGCACTATGTACATCAATAAAAGAGGCTTTCTTTTGACACGTTCAGTACAGATCTTTCAAGAAACCTGCCATATTCCTACAGCGAACTCATATCTTTATAGTACCTTACAGTCCTTTAACCTCATCAACGTGTGAAAAAAAGCCCTGTTAAAGAACAATTCAATATAATTCGTCTAGAATCACTGCTAGGAATATTATGTTAAGGGAGAAGGATCCAAACTGGAAAAAGAGAATGCGAGCTGGACCTTTGTACCATTGACCTCAGTGTAGCAGTAGCGCATCTGCTCGCCTCCTGAACAGGTGCTGACGGTGTCGTAGTCAACCACGATGGTGACGATGCCGGCGATCACAACTACGGCGCTGAAGGCCAACAAACCGAGGGCAGGAACGTTCTTGCGCGACACTACCTGCTCTCCTCTGTTCGACTTGATGAACAGCAAACTTGGTAGTATGAACGCGAGAGGACACGAGAAGAACAGCCCCTGAAAGTTACGTTTGTCTCATATTCTAAGTTGTAAGCAAAGCCATTCAACTGAGGATAATTCAATTTTTGGTTAAGTATGTTTTCCAAGAATCAAGCACTGAAAAGAGCGCATCTCACACATCAGCATAACACCTCAGCGGGTACTCAGCACCGAAACCGATATTAATATCAAGAATACTCTCACTGGTTCAGCGTGGCTACAACGGGAAACTCCTAACTAGGATTACAAACCATACAATAGGAACCTTTATTTAATCCAACACGTTTTACCGTTGGGTTTTAAATGCCTTACAACTACTGGTGTAGTGTGGGATGTCAGGAATGTGTGGTTTAAACTTTCTTTTCCAAGGGAAGTACTCCGTAGTCACGTGAAAAATCTCACCTGAGCCGAGGCTCGAACCCTTGTCCTAACGGCTGTGAGGCCATCGCGCTAACCACTACACCATGGAGCCCACGCAGGACGTCTCAAAACTCCCGTTGGTGAGTAAATTGCAGGGGGTAGACGAGAAACATAGACATGCCAAACCTAATTAAAAAATGATCCCCACGTGAGTAGATGTCGAAGCAACGTGAGCGTCTGAGGTGTCATGCACCAGCAAGGGAATCTGCTCGACGGTTGTGGAGTGTTGCCACTCACCGTGAGCAGGAGAACGAAGGCCAGGCATTTGGTCGTGAAGGACAGGAACATTGCCAAGAAAACCAACGCAAGTGTGATGCCGTAGTGGCGCACGGCTGGAGGCGGCTGGCGGTTTCTGATAAACAAAAATTGTTTCAAATATTTTCAGCGCAGTGCGCGGTCAAATGGGATGAGCTCGAGAACTTGCAGATATGTAGCACTTTTGAATTTTTATCAAAATCAGATATTTATGAGTCCTAAGAATTTACATTTATAAGCATAAATGCTTGTATCCATAGAAATAGCTGATCGTCTACTTTGCTAGCCCATGAAAATGAGGGCACTTTCTTCACGTTCCTGCGGTTAAGTCTATCACAGCGGAGGTCGTATTATAAATACTCTAGAAAAGCACAGTTTTCTTTTCTATAAGTTCAGATGTTTTTCAATTTCCTAGTTCATCAGTAAGTTTTGAAATCAGATGCCTGTAACTCGTTCTAGCTTGCAAACCAGAAGAACGACGGAACGCTTCATTTAATTCTTCGATTACCTGAAGAAGGTGGTTTCCACGACTTCTCTGGCCGCGAAGCACTCAGAGGGGTACGTGAAGAGCACGGTCAGGACGAACAGCCCCCGCATCACGTTCATGAGGTCGTCGTGAAAGCAGTAGTTCTCCAGCACGTCACCTGCGGTGGGACGGCACAAATGTCTACTGGACTATGACATGGCAGATACACACGTTTGACTCGACCTATGATAAACGTCTGCGGATACTTTTTTCGACAGAACTATTATTAATAATCTAATTTATATAAAAATGCTGTAGCTATAATCCTGTTATCAATACCAGTATATAAAAAGTTTCTTAACCCCAGCAATGCGCTCTAGCACTGTACTGACTACGGTACGTATGAAGCAGTCGAATAAAATTTTCGAAATATTTCAGTTGTAATATAACTGAGGCTTCTGCATTCAGTTCCTCACCAGATTAGCCCAATTGAAGCCTAAGGGTTTCCCTGTTCCTACAACCAGCAAATAAACCGACATCAAACATTCTGATTACCTTCCATTGGATGTGTTTCATTCACAGAACAGTTCAAGACTTCACGTTACCTTGGGTCAACTTGCCGAATGAAAGGTAGCCGCTGAGTCCAATGAAGAGGCACAGGCCTGAAGAAACGCCCATTGCAGCATAGGTCGTCTGCAACATGTGCCTCTATTACATGTCCACAGTTATTTACTAGTGAGCTCAAAATATTCAACGAAATCCGTCAGAGTGCCTTGAAAGACCAAAAAATATATCTCCTTGCATCTTCGCTCAAATAATCAAGCTAGGAAATTATATTGTAGTTTTGAACAGTTGTCTAGTCAATAAGACAACCTAAATTCGTTAAAAACATAATGAATTGCAACATATATTCATCATAGCTACGTTGTTCATCACACGGTTGTACCCTGTCCCAGCGCGTAGGGTTCTCGTCCATGGACCTGTAGAGCGTGAACGAGACCTGGTGGACACAGAAGGCGAAGGTGGCGATGGCTTGGGCAGGTCCTAAGCTGGGGGCGAACATCGCGATGCCCTCAGAAGTCATGCCCCTGCGCTCACGAGTTACAAACACTCAACGAAGTCCGTACGAAATGACTAGGATGCTAAAAAATGCAAGCGTTCTAAAACCAACGAGAATTACTAAATAGAAGAGGAGTTTTACCTCACATCAACGGAATCCGTGGAGAGCCGTTAGCGTACATACATATTCCGCATGTGACTATTCTGCACTTTGCTAAGGGGCATTCTGGCTAGGGAATATGCCTTCAGACCAGCATATGTTTACCATTGGATCCAATATCCGTTAACATACCGTGTCCGTAGATAAGAGGTTCAAAATAAAATTACGTTAAATTGAAATTGCGTAGAGGTAGTTAAAAATAATCTATAAAATAGTGCAGTTCAGATATTCGAGTTCCGTACTTGAACCGTGCAGTTTTACAGTATTTTAATAAAATTAAAGGTATCAGTACATTGATGACCCAACATCATCTGCTCACATTTGATATAAGCTCCCCGAGCAAAAAATCAGTCACTAGCTATTAATATATGTAGTGTGGGACCTCCACAGGCACAAGTAATGGCCGCAATTCTTCACGACAATGGGTCTATAAGTGTCCTAATATACACCTGATTAATTTTAAACAATTCGTACATCAACTGATCTCGTAGTGCGGTCACAGTACATGGACGATCTTCTCGACGTCTAATTTGTAGTTTTAGGTGGTCCTACAAATTTGCTATTGAGTTCATGTCGGGCGACTTAGCTGGCCAATCTAAATGCCTGCCATATCCTAAATGACTGTCGCACCAATTAATGACAGTTCTAATACAATGCACTCGGCAGTTGGCATCCTGAAATATACATAAAGCAATATGCCTTTCTTCATTCAGATATCCTACAAATGACATAAGTGGGTTACCTAGCACCTAAATGTTGGCATGCTGGTTCAGTTTGACGGATACCGCAGCTAAAGGACCTTCTTCACTATAATTGAAAGAACCCCAGAATTAAAGTTTTAAACTAATTAAAGCCATAATTTCCTCATGGTAAAATCTGTCGCTGTTCAGTACTCGCATATAGCGTAAGCTTCGGTCACAGCTTTGAAAACATATTGATGAACGTATTAAATAACAGGAGCTCGAAAAAAAAAAAAACGTGACTAATTTTTTGTCCGGGGACCTTATAAGTAAGGAGAGAATGAATACTTTGAAACGCAAAGGTATTTGCCAACTGAAGTATTCAAACTAACCCGTTTTTGCACTAAACAAAGCTGGAATATATGGAGTAACTGAATCAAACTTCAAATATACGGCATATTGGAAACAAGATAGAGATTGAAGATTTAAATGTTGAATAAAAGTATTTAGAAAATACAGTTCATGAAAAAATAATTCCTTTCCGAAAGAAGAAAAGCCGTAGTAGGGCCAGAATAAATGGAAACACAGCGTTTCTTAAAAGTTTAACATTCAATAAAGTTATTTTTACACAGCTTTAAAAAATCACACTAATTGGACGAGTTCAAGCAATGAAAATTCAACAGCATCCTAATTTCAAGAGTGGAAAACCCTTCGAGTGAGAGAGCTCTCGCTTCATAACTTCCAACAGCTTTTCGGAGCGAACTTTCGGAGCGAAAGTTCTTTGAAAACCCACAGCCGCGATCTCGCAGAACTTAGGTAATTGCCAGTCGCTGATACCTCTCGAGTTCAATGGAAATTTGAGCACCGAGAATATTCGAAAGCGCGGTACAGAAAGTAAGATTGACCGTTTCTCCTTCAGTTTATGCTTGCGATTTGCACATTCACTGCTCAGAATGGCAAAGAGCGTCGAGGTAGAGTTGTCGACAATGCAGCGAATGAGACTTAGGGCGAGAAATTAAGGTGTGCTCATTTGAGCTATGTTATTGAACAAACATTACTTTTGGCGTCGAACACGAGATGATATAATTTGTGTAGACGCTATAGGGCTTGTTACACTTCTGTGAACTGGAATTGTTGAAGCAAAATAAATATAGACGTTCTTTAATCTGCATGACAATACTGAATTAAACATAAATGTACATGTACAATTCAGGAATGCGATAATGCCTATTTCTCATGATCCATCCATCAGTTTTTATTTTAGCTTTTCAAACAAAGTAGTTATCTTTCAGTACGATGATATCGTAGGCGACGAAAATTATTCATGCATACGTATGCAAATGACCATGATAGTGACTCATGATATGAAATTCATTGAAATGCTATTTTTATACTACGTCTTTAAAATACTCACAAAATGGAGAGAAACACTGAGAAAAAGTCCTGCTGTACTATATTCTTGACGCATCTAAAAATTGATGCAAAAGCTTAATGTACGGAGGATTATTCTTAGCTTGTAATCAAAATTGAATTGTTGTGATGGATATGATAGTGATAACTCATAACTTATACAAATTATCCTTGTAAATTTTTGAGTGACTGCTTAAATTTATGAGACGAAACTTGCCGCCCATAGCGGCAAGAGCAGCAGCAACAGCAGTTGACGGCTGTGTGTGACTACTAGAACACTGGTATGTGTGCAGCATACAAATGTGATGTCCTCAATTTTTGTTTCATCAGACGACTTCGAAATTTAAGAGTAAATATACCAAAAGCCCACTGGTGTTGAACACAGGCGTTCTTGCACAGAAACATGTGCAAGTCCATCATTTATGTTCTCTAAATTCATTGCTTATGTTCATTGCTAACGAATTCATTGCGTTTGAAAGTTGATGCATTTACTCACCCGAGGTCTCTCATGACGGAGGCCCTGGCGGCGATGCACGCCCCGATCACGACCAGGATGCCAATCGAGGCGAAAGACGCGTGGGCGAGCGACTTGATGTTCCTGCATTGAGACGTGAAAATAATTAATGCACCACCACTCTCTCGACTTATGTACTAGCTGCTCCGCAAAACTGAAGGGAAGTTACCACGAAGAGGGGAATAAATGCACGCAACAATTAGGTGAACGGAACTGAGTTCACCTGATGCGTGGCTGGAAGTTACCTTCGTGCACGAGAACAACTATGCTCGTATGTGTGTCACATTCCTTCAGTCCGGTGATAAATTGACGATGAGGGTATGTGCCAGCCTGCGTCCTTCACATGAACAACGGATGAAGAACTAACCTCGCGAACAAAGCCTAAATAGAATTACTCTAAATTCTAAGAGAATTCTTTCCAATATTTACGCTAGGCTGATGAACAATAAAAAATGGCCGTCGCATGAGCACGACACGCAAGGAGAGCCACTCACCGGTAGCACGATAAAGGCAAAGTCACTCCAAAAGTCATCAGCGTAATTAGGAGTTCCCTGTTGAGGAGGATGTGATCCGGTTCCAGGTCCCCCATCCGCATCAATACTTTAGGTAGCGAGTCTCCCACCACTACGTTGTAGCTCATCATAGCTGTCAAGTAAAAACATGACTGAATGTTAGTCTAAAAGCGACTTCTTCAAGACGATGGAGAACAAATCAAAGCTCTCAAATAACGAACAGCGTTACGTAACGATTGATTGTTTGAAAACTAAAAAAAAAGTGTGCAGTACTTTACCAAAGAAGGGCACCGCAAACTGCAGCACGCCACAGATGATGAAGCCAGGCCTGCCGAAAAGGACCTCGGTGGTCTCCTGGTAGGTGTTGGCTCTGACGGCCCGGCCTGCACCGATCTGTAGCACCAGGGACACGGCTGTGATGAAGGCAACCAGCACGATGAGGGCCCCGCCCATGAGGAGCCCCGCCTCCCGCAGCACGAAGGGCATGGCTGGAGGGTTGGGGAAAGACGGACTTACAGTTAAAGACAAAATAAGGTCAATGGTTTAGAAGCTGCTGCTTATTCTGATCCAATGAAATGGAATTGCGCAATTGTAACACATTTACATGTTCTATAATTATATAAAACGATAATAGGTAATTTAACACGCTATTAACTACTAGTTTTGAAGGTTTTTTATTTTTTTAGAAACAAATAACGCTTGAAGGTTGAACCCGTGTACGAGACCGTACCCATTTACTACCTTCAGGTGTGTTACAAACAAACGAGAACGTTAGAAAAGGAAGGTTCAATTAACAGAATGACAGAATGGCCATGTTCTTGAGCGAATATTTTTTACAGAGGATAACTTGTGAACACTGACAATGAACTTTAGCGCATGAGGAGCAGGCAGCTTGTGGAAACGAATAAGAGATTATTTCATGTTGGATTCGCAGGCAGGAGAACTGCAGCGTCTGGAAATACAAGACATGCATGGCGCTGAGTAGCTGAGGAGTCTGTGCCGTGTCTCCTGCGGTCGGACGGCTTCTTGCTTCAACTAATGCTATTCTTACCTGTGCCACAACTGCAAGCAAATCACAACAGCATCATTTTACATTTGTTATGTTACTGGAAGCTAGGACTTTTTGTTAGTCGGTATTGCAACATTGTATTTTGCACGATTGATTACAAAGCAGACTTTATGCTATAATGATTCAATGCACATGACGTGAGTACTGTGGATAAATGTGAAAGCATTTCAAGATTGCGTGCTGGAAGCTTTTTATTGTTTATTGGGCTAAGTTGTTAATGTTGTAGGAGTTCAGGGGTAAGTTTTTACGTGTGTACTATGAGGAAACGAGCTTTGATGAAGGTTTATTTCAAATAAAAAAGACAAGGGGCTGTAGCCTAGATGCAAAACGTGTCTAGATCTATGAGAGCTGTCTCATTTACTGTATTATTAATTCAGATATTAATACAATATTGTAAATCATTCAAAATTGTTGAGAAAATGGGCAATGCTAACGAACGGCCTATTACTAAAGTAGTTCTTCCCGTAAACTTTCAGGGCCGAGAACACCTACACAAGCAGGATGAATTTGTTGCATCCTATGTAAAGGTCCACACGGACTCACATGCATGGCTGCGAAGTGCTGGAAGTTATTCGAAAAATGAAAATTATAGCAGCCATTCACTAAATAAACATCGCCCCACCGATCATGGAGCTGCCCGTGACCGCGTTGATGTAGTTGACGTGGGCGCAGAAGGCGCTCCACAGCGACACGCTCTCTTCAGAGTCTGACGAATCGAGCGACTCAGAACTGTCGAATTTGTTCCTCGGCACCAGGGACATGTGCGGGCTGCCATTCTGACGGAAAATAAACACAAATTTCCACGTAAAAATATTCTGTCATTGAACGGAAAACCTTTATTTTTTACCATGTTACACGCAAGAAAACTGACGGGATGTTGTCGAAAGATGAAGATGGACAAGATGCCCTGTAGATTGCTCCGTCTAGATATGCTTTGAGTGGGAACAAACCCTGTCAGACCAAGTGGACGGTAGTGTCATCGAATTAAAAGAGTAATTTCTGTCTAGTTACTCTTCTTTGCTATCAAGGTTTGCACAGAGTGGCACCGTATATACAGCATCCTTTCAAAATGCCGTTAGGAAGAAAAGTATAATATGTAGTTATAAGTATTTAAATGATTAACTATAGTAAATCATATAATGGAGCCTAGTTTCCACTTAAGCATGGAGTAAAATATATTTTGAGCAGCCTCATTTAGTGTTGAAACAAATAGATGCTTTTGTAATGATGCTGTTCGTAAGTTTACTAAATTCACACAACAGTGATGTTGCTGATTTATTTAACAATACTTTCTTTTGAGCCTCCTAAAGTACCAAGCCAGAAGCTGTAAATTTATCCCATCAAAAATTTATTGCAGTTTCCATGCTTCATATCTTACAAAATAGCGAAACAATTGTGAAAAAATAGATTATTTTCGGTAGTCCGGGGGCTGAGGCTCTTGAAGCCGATGAATTTTGTACGGTTGCCAAGTCGAGTCCTTGTGTAAAATGCCGTGTAGAGACCAACGTGATCTCCACCAGCTGAGCAAAGCGTTTGGTCTTAAGAGTTGAGGCCTGATAGCAACATTCAGTGTAACATTATTTACTGATTCCAGTATTTTTATCAGTAACATTATTTACCGATGGCAGCTTCTGCTGGGACTGTTGACGGCCGGGCACGGCGTCGTCTCTCTATCGTTGAGCTCATACTCCTAACTTGAGCAGTCATTGCTTCCATGCACTTCTTGATCTGACTAGTACCGTTAAAAATCATCCGATGATTCCTTTGCTCCGCAATAATTGATCAAGTCGATTAGAAGAAAGCTTCCACAATATCTACTCGAGGCGTCTTTGTTTAGCTACCGTTCTTGAAATGAATTTTATGCTAAAAGAGCTCCTCATAATATTTTATAACGTACACCCTTTCGATGGAATTTAATTACCATATTTCATTCCAGACACCCCCGACCCGCATGTTTTGTGCCTTCCAAAAAAAACTACAGCTTGAAACGACAAATATATGTAGAATCATAAGGTAAATAAAATGAACTGTGGAACCATTCTATTAAGCGAAAGAAAATAGTTTGCATGATAGAAATGCGAACAAATGTTATCCATTGGGTTTTAGATCAACAATTTCTTACCCTCTCTGCTCTGCAATGACGATTGGAAATTGATTCAATACTGAGAGTAGCTCGTATGATCAGCTGTAACTACAATGAATGGTTTCTGCACATGTGTTCTTTGCTAGCATTCCCTGAGCATTCAAAGGACACTTGCCTACCTTACATGAAGCGCATTTGTGTCTTTGAATAGCGCTTGGAAATCTCCCACGCAGCGGTCCCCCCACTTACACCAATTTCATCGTTGTAAGACTTGACCTCCGGCTGAAGAATTTTGTCCTTTTCTGAATTCGGTTCTTTTTCCTCAAGCAAAGAGGACATTACAGAAGACCAAGGAAGTTTTCTCTTTAAAAGCAAGACTTTGGTACTTTTATGGAAATTTATTACGAGTACTCTAAACGGCCCTTTTCACAGGAAACTCAACTATAGATGGATCAAACGAAAAATGATGTGTAGAATATATTGCAAATTCTCTTTCCTTCTTATTACTGAAAAAGATGGTTCAAAATATTCTTATGTTAATCAGGTTTCGAAACAAAAATAAAAAATAGATATTCAAGCAGGTTCAATAAATTTGAGCAGCGGGATGCAAGTTTTTAAATCAATAAAAAAACAGTAAAATATGAAACATTTATGCAACACGTGCAATGTAAGATTGAACTGAAAACAAAAACAATGTGTGACAAACCACGATCTCTTCAATTCCGTAAAAAAGTCATCAGTCGTACAAATGCGGTCTAAAGATGTCTAATGTTATATGTATCACAAATTTATCGCTAAATGTATTAATTTACACGTCCATCGAGCAACGGTGATGCGTCAGGCATATCTGGTGTAAAAAAAAAATATAGATGAATTGTTTAGTTTCTTACTTTGTTTCATGAGCAATTGAAAATGTAAGAAAGCCTGGCGTGCCTCGGCGCCAGGCCTGAGGCGCAAAGCTACGACGAAGTTTAGTGCAATTATTTTCTCGTATTGATGCCTGAATTCCTTTTATAAAAACCCAGTAGCGACACAATATTATTCACGTGCAGCATTTTTTATAAATCAAGCAGAAATCTGGCACGATTTGAGACATCAGTGAATGTAGTAATGAAGAGCACAAATTTGTGAATGGAGACAGTGAATGTAGTAATGGAGAGCACAAATTTGTGAATGGAGACCTTAGTGAATGTAGCAATAGAAAGCACAAATTTGTGGATTACAGAACTTGGTCTAAAAAAAATTCTCTTGAATTAGACCTTTGGGAATTAATGACTCGTGAATTTTGGCACGTTACAGTCCCTAGAGAAAATCAATCACTGACTTGAAGTCCTCATAAAACTATGAGCGAAAGTAAAATTAAATCGTAGTCTCATATCCTAGTGGACTTTTGAAACACTCCTCACATTGTATGGCAGTTAATTAATCAGGACATTTCCATTGATTACACATTATTGGATTCAAATCATATGTTATCCCTGCAATAAATCCTGTGCTTGACCAGTCATGTGTCCTTTATGGATAAGTGCATTACGTTATATACCTGTACTCACATGAGAGTGGAAATTGAAAGTTTCTGTTGAACTTTTTACTTTTTATTGCCTAAGCTCTTGCACTCTTCCGCTGAGTGCATTTTAAGAAGAGCGAGTCTGAAAAGATCAGTCGTCACGAGGAAACATTAGACATGAGTCGTGAAAAGATCAGTCGTCATCAGGAAACATTAGACATCAGTCGTGAAAAGATCAGTCGTCATCAGGAAACATCAGACATCAGTCGTGAAAAGATGAGTCGTCATCAGGAAACATCAGACATCAGTCGTGAAAAGATCAGTCGTCATCAGAAAACATCGGACATCAGTAGTGAAAACATCAGAAAACGCGTGTATCTATGCTACGAACTATTAGAATTTTATCAGCAGTTTTTGCAATGGAGGAGATTTTATAGAAAGCTCAGGTAAATAAATAAAAAACCCAGTTGCTGTTTTCAACTATCATTACGAAAAAAATATAGGGAAACAAATACAATAACGACTGAAGAGTAATTTTGAAATAAACATATAAAATCATTTATGAAAGGAGAAATTCAGTAGAGACGTCAAATAGGTCAGTTTCTTAGCAAATCCTCAACTAGGGGCTTATCTACACCTAGCGATCGAAACGTCTGGTAACTCATCTGCGGAAGAATGTGTAAGCTCAAACAAGAAAAAGTAAAAAGTTCAGGTAAGTTTCAATTTCTACTCATCATAAACCCTGGAAGTCCCCTATTTTCCTCTATGCATGTACGCGTAGGCCTACAATAGGGTCCTGCAGGATGCCATAAAGTTGAGCAACTTGAATTTCATGTTTGAAGGACAACTTCAACATTTACAAAACATTCATTGTTGACACTTCAAGTAAAAACTTCCGAGAAAATCAACTAAAGGTTCTCATATGCACGTGTGTTCACACGATTCGCTAAACTTCGTGAAAATATAAGTTATAGTTGACAATTCGAAAGCCGACATTTCGTTTCCCATAGTAGTGTGGGTCTTGGTATAAAACACTTGTTTTGCCCCTCAAGTGCAAATTCTTCCTGTATCATAGTCATCTTTAAAGGTTACGTGGCAATAATTCCTTAACGGTAGCGCGTCCTTATGTTATTTCGAATTACAATAAATAAAAAATTAGTTCTAGATATAATACGTAGGTATAATGAAAAAGAAAAATGGCTACATACAAAGAGCGTCAGATCTGAAATACTCTACTAGCGGGAAGGCGAAGGTGACGAAGGTGCTAAGTACAAATGGGAAGGTATACAAATGGGAAGGTATACAAATGGGAAGGTATACAAACGGGAAGGTATAAAGTAGAAATCAACAACCTTGACAGTGGTGCGAATAATGACACAGGTGTGACAAGAAGTAGAGCATGGGCAGCGCAGCAGTCCCTGTGTGCAGGGCAATGGTGTGACGCGCTCATGTGGTCTGTCATGCTGCGTAATCGCTCAGGAAAGAGAACACGCTATGGATAGAAAGGAATGGCATTTTTGCATTTAAAAAAAGGGCGTAAAGGAATGTACCGTATTCTCCTCAGCGTAGTTCTCGGTTTGCGTACAAAAGTAAAGATTCAGGGTCAATCAAATTACGAGTATGTAACATGACTTTTTTTAGCAATTATGAGTTACTTTTTAGCTTCTGTTATAACAAACCAACAGAAAATGTCCACCGTTCATATGAGACTTTACTTTTGTATTATACATGGATGGACTTAGTATTGATATTATACTGATAAAAATGGAAAATTTAAAAATTCATTGGCGTGACCCCAAATGCACAGTGCTAACACTGAATCGATTTTTTTCACTTACATTAAGTTACAAAGAAACAGTAAACTCCTAGTAAACCCAGGAACAAACATGAAATTTCTTTTCACAGCTTAATTTGCTGGTAAACAGCTTCAGGGTGAATAATAAATACACAAAGCTCATCAGTACCTTCATCTGCAGTGTTTACTCACATATGAACGTTGTCCTATGAAACTGCAGCTAATTAACGGTGGCAAAATGGATTTCGAATCTGAATTGTTAAAACCTGGGGCGACTACTGCGAGGCGGCTGTGAAGTGCACAAAAAAAGCAAACAATTCTAAAATCCATACTACATTAAGCTGAAATTCACGTAAAGGAAAAATGTTTAGGAAATAGAAGAAATGCACAAAAAATCACAACAAGCGATGATTCTATCGTCCTGAGCTTTGTTCCTAAAGTTTACAAATTAATTGAGACATTAATTTAAAATACGAGTGAAAGAACACTTTTCATTTCAGCTATGAAAATTTTTCAGACAGTTTTGAACAGTTTAACTTCACGGAATGCGATGCCAACTATCACATAGGTGTAAGTTGTTCCTCGATCCAGTGCAAGTCAGAGAGAACACTACACTGAGAGAACACCTGTCCCGCCACATGTTCGCATCTATCTTCTTGCACGATAATTCCTACCCTAGTAAAATTTTCTGAAAAAGATTGCGAATGTGAGCATAACTAGTTCGAAATACACATAAAATTGTTGAAATCATCACTTTCAGGGCTGCACTCATAAATGAACTAATTATCTAATACGTCTCATGGACTTAAGAATGTTGTCACTCAAAACCAAGAAATTTCAGAAGTATGGCAATAGTGCCAACCTCGATCGGACTGGATATTGCAGCTGCCATAGCACCTGCAGCTGCACCCGTATCGGAGGAACAGATGTGTGGTATGTGCTTTAACTTGAGCAAATAAGTTTGGCCATTTATACCAGCGGTACTTGAGCAAAGGTCAAATAACCAGATGGTAAGAGTAATTACGATTCGTTATGATCAGTTCTCGTAAATACAAAGATACTTCTTACGTTCACAGGCATGACCATTTATGTTTCAATTATTTTTG
>VOMN01091375.1:0-10409 GCA_014899125.1 Orchestia grillus
AATGCCAAACTTACGATGGAATGGGCGCGAAATTACAAAATACTACACTGTGGATAATCTTCACACACGGATCAAAGTACTCGAACTTGAAACGAGGGCCAACATCAGTCGGAGTCGGATCCATTATTTCAGCCATTGAACTCCCTCTGAAAAATACACATTGTACACACAAGTTCGAGCGATGAAACATGAATATGCTACAAATCCTTTAATTCCTACGTTGAAAGACATTAAAATGTACAGAGTGCTTATCTAATTCATGGGCATTGATTACTTTAATATTGCTTATATATTCTTTAATTTTTAACGATCTTTCAGATATCATAAAATAAAATAGACTATACAAATAGGTAAAAAAAAGAATTTCCATGCGGAAAATACATAATCCGTCAGATGCTGTTTCACGTTGTAATGACTCGATTTAGAAATTAGGTGCCGATATCATATTGTTGGCCGAGTTCAGCAAGGCAATCCGTTGGGTCTTTTTTTTCTATTACGCTTCACGGTCTCTTTGAGTGTTTGCAGACTTCTTTCTACATTTGGTACCTGTACGATAGAATTTTAATAGTTGAACTTGCTTCTATAGAAGCCAATAACATGCAATATTTCCAGGCTTCTCTCCCCACAAGACACAGATGTCTAATTACGCATACGCATTGATATGGGCTTCGCAGTTGTGGTTTTTGTATCGTCTTGTCCAGTGTAGACCTCTAGTAGTACAGATCCTAGACGTTAATAATGTATCTATATACCATAAGGGAGAGGCAGTAGCAGTATAAATGAGTAATACATATGTCTCTATCTCTGAGACGAATAAAGAGCGTACTTGAGACCTTCCTCTTATCGAATGAGCTCAATATTATTTTCATAAATGGAGCTGTAGGTGAGAGGGAGAAGTCACGTCGAGCTTCTACGGAGTGCTGGGGTGATTGGCTTTACGCTCTGTCAGGACCCTCTTTGGGAATTATGTTAAATCCCTTTGACCTTCACTTTTATGTGGTTCCATGTCTGAGCAGTGCGTGAGGGATGGGGGGAGGGGAGATATCCCCACAATTGTTCGGCATTTGGAACTCGTGTATATTCTGACAATGTTCACGGATTTCCTGGAGATCCAGCTCTGGTAGGTCCTTATGGAGGTGCCCCGACTCACTTGCAAGAGACTGCGTGCGGAGCTGACAGGAGCGGCGGCCCTAGAAGGTGAGGCCAGGAAGTTGGCTTCTTATAATTATAATTATTACGCAAACTTCTCTCGGGATTACATTTTGGCTCCTGTAATCGTCAAAACCTTTTTTTCAAAGGCCCAAAAACCAATTACTTAAATAAAGAGTTTTTGAGGCACCTGATTCCAATTACGAGGAACAAAGAGCAGGGTATTTCTCCCAGCGATGTCTTGGTATAACAGCTCAGAAAAACAATGTTCTTTCTGTGATGGGTTTAATAAGGAGAGGAGGAGCACACCTCTTGGTGTAGGTCACAGATCATTGTAAGTTCAGGTCTGGTTAATGCGTGGAGAGTTCTCTCCGGTCCTCTTTATGGTTGCATGGCCACTTCCCTATGGCGTGTTTAGGATTTCAAACCTGCATTTACAGGCTTTTCACATATACTGGGGGAAGTCAGCTAAAAAAAGAAATTGCATGAGCCGTTGTTGGTAGAGTTGATATGGGTCCCAATTATTTTGAACAATTCAGCGGGACAGCAGTTGGTACGACTCTGGAGCTAATATGAGAAATCCCAGAAAAACCTAATTCTAGGCATAATATGCGTACAGGTTTCATTCATTACCTTTTATAAGAACCAATGGGGGGTCGAAAGCTGTCATTGTACCCAGAGACCTAAAATAACACTCGAATAAAATCTTATACTATTCTTCATATAACGACATGAATTTCAACCCACGTGGTGAAAGCTTGACCTCCCCCCCTCACTAGATGAGATCATCGCTGTGGAGTAACTCTCTGTTTTACCTCGTTAGATAAGGTGAAATTGGAGAAATTAATCGTAATTGAAGGAAATAATTATAATGGGATATTTGAGCACCGTTTTCCCAGAGAAGAAGATTGGCATTAAAAAAAAATTTATAAGCCATGATTTTAAAGCAATTTGAGATTTTTAAGTAGTAACAAATGTGTATGTAGCAAATATATGAGAGACCATAAGATTTATTTTAAAGAATAACGTACAATACGCTTGTGCGGATGAACTAGTCCTTAATTTATCCGTGCTCGTGTTTACAAACAAAGGTCACATGCGCAACCGCTAGCTTTGAGATTATGACANGACATTTTGACTTGCGTTGCAGTGCTGTGTGAGTGTGGATGGGTGCCTGCAATCTCTTGGCACGCGATTAGTTGAGAAATAGACAGTGTAGAAGTGTTAACAGATTATTCAATCACCTCTGTTTGCAAATAAGTACAAGTATTAATTAGTAATGGAATTGACTTTTTACCATAACCAAGTGGAAGCTAGAAGAATGGGGGAGGGGGCTTACACAAAACCAGACTACCAGAGTATCATTATTGCCTAAAAGAACGGTATCAAGACAATTCAAAAATCCCCATAAATACTGGACATTGCTAAGTTTACCAAGATAACAAGTATTTCTTGTGAAGCACCATTGGCTTCAGCTGGAAGAAACCAATTGGAAACATTTAGGCAAAGGCCAAGATATATCAAGTGATAAAATGATCAGCGTAGATGTGTCGTTAGGTCCATTAGTTACACAATCACAAGCAACTGGAATAAATTGATGAAATCAAACAAACTAAGAACTGGATGTGATGGGTCTGGATGTGATGGGTCTGGATGTGATAAACCCCAAACTGCATCTATAATTAATGCAATTTTTGAAGGAAGCCTAAGTTGTGTCTATCCATATGACTGTTATCTACATTAAAATTTACTGGTCCCAGACAGTATTTCATTTTCATTTGTTGTTCAGCTGTGTTTGTATGTTAATGTTCTAAAGGCAGACTTGGCTCATCAGAATTTTTTTTTTTGCAGTCATGCTTAATTTTTGATGGCTTTCAATACTCATTTGCGGTGTTGCTGGTTCAATTAATTGTGAAAAAATGTTCTTATCTTTTTCATAGTGTCTGATTTCAGTATTTTTATGGGTAATATTGTAAGGAGCAATTCCAGGTCTGAGTCAATGTTTGGTATTGTGGTTTAAGTTTGGCTTAACTGGTCTCAGAAGGGGTGTAATTTTAGAAACTGATGATAAAATTTTTATCTGGGGCTCAATTTTCCTTAGCCAAAAGGCTCACATTTTTTTTCTTAATGCATATGGAGATTTTATTGTTTCATACTTTCATACTTGCAGTTAACTGTTGGTAATAATCTCAGTGAAATTATAGACTTATTTTTTTAAAGTTATTTTGTGAAGAAATTATTGAATCTCAAATTGTACCCTGGTTCTTTTTTTACAGTATCCAAGTCAGTCTGTTAAGTATAGTAGCCACTTTATGCAGTGATGAAGTTGCTTTACTTTGGTTACTTGCATGACAGGCATAACTATAATTGATTTCCTTTATTCAAGCTAAATCTTTAGTAATGGTAAAATTGGGAAAATAAGTTTTTCATCTAGCCAGTAAAAATGCATTATTTAGGTTTTCAAAGGTTTTTATGAAGCTCATAATTTTTGTTACAGTTGGTACAATAGAATCAGTTGTGCTCATGACAGATTGATGTCTGAGCATACCCACCTAATCCTTTATGTAGCTATCATAACTACTGCAATACTGCAGTAAAATTTTCATATTCCTATTAGTTACTTTAAAGATCGTTTCCTTGCAATTATTATATTTACATGAACATTTTTTTCATCTAACTACTAGCACTAGTAAAAATTTACATATGACTTTATTTACTTAGTATCTCCACTTTGATTCTGGATTGAGAAATCTATATTTTGAAGCCTTACGCTCTTCAACTGTCCCTGATTGTCAAAATCAAAGTTTTAACACTTAAATTTAAGTTTGTATTCAGCTAGGAGCAATAAATCATTTCCATTATTTAAAATTTTGTTGTTTTATATATTTATAGCTCATGAGGGAATGTCTAATTCATTACCTAATGGGGAATTTGATGAGCTTTTTAAGAGTTCTATTGAAAATGTCCAGTCATCAAAAAGACGATGGTTTGGCATAGCACTTGCTGGAGTAACTGGAGGTGCTGCCATTGTGCTCTCTGTGGTCGCAGCTCCCTTTGTAGCTCCTGCACTCAGGAAGGTGAGATTTTTAGGACATACACTGATGTGCTTCGTGGTGCAAGTGGTAGTGTGCTTGCCTCTGAGTCAAGAGATCTAGGGTAGAGCTCTCTCCTTTGGCAAGGAAGATTCAACCTAGCATGCTTGAACTGGTGGTGTCTTTGTTTTTTAGTCGTGAGGTCTCTGGCTTGAGGCCCTTACATGGTGGAGTTCTTTGCCTGTGAAAGGAAGATTAAACATGGCATGCCTGAAGAGGTGGTACATCAGTGTAGCCTGGAACATAGTACTCAAACAAATTCCAAGGATGATTTGTTTACTAGATTTTTTTTTTGTAATGAAACAGGTGGTAAATTTAAGAGAAAAGTATTGCTGCTAATCCAAACTCTATTACTTGCTGAACCAATATTATACAGAGATTATGATATTTTTACACAGAGTTATCTTTGACTGGTGTTGACCTTGACATCCACATTTTTAGATTTTTTTCAGGAATGCCATGTATCACTAGATAAAAATTTTACCTCTGTATGTTGTGCAACATCATTTAGTACTGTAAGAATTGATTTCATTTTGTCTTAGTTTTTTTTTGCAGTTTCATTTTAGTCACATTTTGTATACAGTAAATGAGCTGTCCTTTCAATTTTGCTATCTAATTTATTTATGAGTATGACTTTGAGGATGTTTCAGGTTAGGTAGGGCTTCCCCTCAGGGGGCATAGGATAGGCCATAGGCAATAGAGGTAGGTTAGTTAAGTTTGTCTATCCTATGCTATGGGGACTAGCGCCCCGAGGGGAGTACTGCTAGGGTACCTCAGCTTTAGATAGGCCTTCAGGACTTCTGTCTTTTGTGCCCACTTTGCTTCATTCCGTTTTCATTCCTTCTTTGCTATTTCTTATTTGTCTTTTCTTGCTCTTCCTTCTTAACTTGCTGTTTCTATGCGCAGGAGATCTTGTGTGGGAACACACCCTGTGCATAGAATCTCCGTTCTCCTAAGTCCATACTAAATGGTCCCTACTCTTTCGGTGCGAAATAGACTGAGTTTCTGAAGCGCTGCTTTCACTACCACTACAACTACAACAACTTAGGTAGGGCTGGTGCAGTAGTTCTAAATTGTATTTGAAATTGATTAATTGTGATCCATAGACATCAACTGTGAAATGTTATAGAAAGTAGTTTTGACTATTTTGATGTTTTGCAGTATAAAACAATAGTATATGCAAAAACTTAATGCCACTCTGAAATAGTAGTCTTTCTTTGCTTTTATCAGGATGTTCTTACTTTTATAACTTGATGTAAGTGAATATGTATCTGCGTGCTCAGACTGCCAACTGTTGAAATTGACTACAAATTTTTATCCTAGTAATTAACAAATTATCCTAGTTCCAGCAATACATTCCTTTATAAACTCTTTCATTACTTGACTTCTTGATCATAATGTTTTCAACTGTCTTAACCAAAGACACTTGCCTAGTGCAATTGTTGAATACTTTCTTTCATGAGTCAATCTCCTAAATAGGTTATTGACTACAGCTACACAATTGTACTGTATGCTGCATTGAACATGCTATGCAGCAAATGTGATGTTATTTGTATCCTTGTGCTACTCCGGCTGTGTATAGGATGACCAACCTATTCTTTATACCCAAAACTGGCCTTAGGAGGCTTGTAAGTATTCAATAAAACCTGTGCTTGAGAAAACTGAATTGAGAATGTTTACTCTATTTTAAAAAACATTTAAGTGGTTTAAGACAAGAAGTGTGGTTGATATGTATAAAATTTTAATCTATTATATATGAGCAGGTGTGTCTCCCATATGTGCCTGCATCACCAGCACAGGTAGAGAACGTGTTGACAGCGCTGCGGCTCACAACAGCTCGCTCAATTGTGGACCTGGGCAGTGGAGATGGCAGACTGGTGAGTCAGTGTGCAGGAGTGGCTGGTATGTTGGTGTTAAAGCTATGAAACTTCCTGGAATCAAGAGTAAATAAATAAGTATTTTTCATGAAGAAAACCAATGAAATTCATCTGATGTTTACTAACTTTTCTTGAAGTTCATGAATTTTAGTTTTATAATTAAAATGTGTGTTCCATTTATTGAACTGAACTAACTGAATAGCTTTTTATTTTCTTAAATGAAAGTTTGACTGCACCACTGAAGTTCTTCTCACTTGACCTTTTGGGTCTCACAGTGCAATGGTCATCTTATAGATCTTCTCTGCAGAATTTGCAGAATGTGCTTGTTGGTCACAATTCAACTCAGGCCAATGATTCTATGCTGTTTTTAAAGCCTTCTCATTTTTTGTCTCTTGCTGTCAAAGTTTCTCTATAAGTTCAACCCTGAATTTTATTTGAAGCTTGTAATTTTAAATATGCATCTGTGACACATGCTGTATACAATAAAATGTGCATGGCTGATAGAAAATTTTGAAACTTGGAGATATGTTCTGAGAACTAAATTTATTAGATTTAATTGGATCTAAAGCTACAAAAGAACTGTAAACTTTTTCAACTGCTCTTCTATATCAGACTTTCATATCATATACCTAAGGCATATTGGTAATACTTTTCATTACATTTCCATATCACTGTTCACTGGAGTGAGATGGACTGCAGGAGGTGAACAGCAATATGGCAAGGGATGACTCATGTAATGAAAATTATACTGTACTGTAATTATGAGAAATCCAGTATTGAATTAAGAAATGAAATATTTAGTGCATCAGATAGTATCAACCTTTTGTTGAGGTTATGAAAAAAAAATTGTGTGAATGTTATGAGGTTTTACCAAAGTTAAGAATTTATATGTAGTACAGGACTTCACTCTTTTTGGACATGAAGTGAGGTCGGTGATGGAACTATGTTGAAAAAAAAGGAGCAGTTGGAGGTGGATAGTCTGAGGCAAAATTGAGGTGGAGAGATGAGATTAGAGGAGATATGCAGATGATGATAAAGTATGTAAACACTGAACCAACTATTTGGTAATTTCTTTGTAGATTTTTCCTGTCATGGGAGGGGCTCTGGAACGTATCCCTGGTGATAGACAATGCACAACTATGCATAGACCAGGGATAGGCAACTCTGTGTGAAGGCCTCATTAATAAATGTACAATTTTGCTTCAGTTCTTTTATAAATGTAGAAAACAATACAGTTATATAACCTAGTTAAAATATATACCTACACTGTACATATTTTTGATTCCTAATCCGCTATATTGAGTATAAAATCTTCTTTAGCATTTATTATTCAATATTTGGAGGGTGTATTCTGCCCACATGCCAGAGTTTCCCTAGCCCTGACCTAAAGTATTGGTCGCTTACAGCAATGTGTGTTACAGGTCATAGCTGCATGTAGGCAGTTGGGGGTGGGGGGTGTGGGGGTGGAGCTGAACCCCTGGCTGGTGCTGTACTCCCGCTGGAGGGCGTGGCGGGAGGGAGTGGCCTCTCTGGCTACCTTCTCCACCACTGATCTCTGGACCCTGGACCTGCGGCCGTATGATGCCATCATCATCTTTGGTGTCCAGCAGATGGTGTGTTGCGTGATGGTGTGTAGTGTGTTGTAGAGTGTGGTGTGTTGGTGTAGTGTGATCTGCAGTCCTGATCAGTTTGCTGAAGGTCTCGGTGCTTCTTGCATTCTCATGGCAAAGTTGCTGCAGTGTCAAAGTTAAATGTTATTAGGCTGAGTCCTGCTGCCCTGAAATTGGTGTTCCTTATTATGTTAGTCCGGAAAACTCTTATCAAAATATTACTCATCCTCTTAAGCCTTCCTCACTATTGCCCTTAATCTCTTAATCTCCTCCCTCTCATAATCTCCTCCCTCTCTTAATCTCCTTCCTCCCCTAATGTCCTTCCTCCCTAAATGCCCTTCACCCCTAATCTCCTCAACCTCCCCGAATTCTCTCTCCCCTTAAATAGAACAGATATTTCCACTCCAAACTTCCAGAAAAATGCTGAGAAAATCCAAAGTAATGAAAAAGAAAGTCTCAACTCCTCAGACGCTTTCACCCATGATTATCCCTCCCCCAGATGGAGCAGCTGGAGCAAAAGCTGGACACTGAGGTACAGCACAGCAGCACCGTCATCGCCTGCAGGTTCCCCCTGCCCAACCGGCTCCCCTCCCGCACCATCGGCTCTGGCATAGACGCGGTGTGGCTGTACAGGGCTGGCGGCCATATTGGTCTGGCATCCTGAGGGACTCGGTAGATAATTGAAGTCTCAATAATTTTTCTGGCATCTTAAGGGATCAAGTTGATAATTTTAGGCTTGAAATAATTTTTCGGGTGTCTTGAGGGACCTGGTGGATAATTTATAACTTAATAGTTCTTTATTCACAGAATTGTTTTT
Organism: Orchestia grillus; assembly: GCA_014899125.1. Taxonomy (NCBI): domain Eukaryota; kingdom Metazoa; phylum Arthropoda; class Malacostraca; order Amphipoda; family Talitridae; genus Orchestia; species Orchestia grillus. The sequence goes on from VOMN01091375.1 coordinate 8,546, forward strand.
TGAAAAAAAAACTATCCTTTAAATCGGGGAAGGTTACTACCTACAGTTGATTTGAGGTCTGAGTCTCCATTGATCAAGCAACTGGACAGCCATTCGTGCGTTTGTTAGGCACGGAAGTTGGAGTCTCTTGGCTTAGGAAATGCGAGCCTGAGTGAATATTCTGTTTTCAATTCCTAAAACACATCAATTCTTACAAAAAGTAATTAATCGTTCAATACTCATTAGGGGCTCATTAAATATTGTATAGTTTATTTTCAGTGTTAATGATGAAGAACATTTACATATTTACCTAACTCATTACTCATTAGGGGCTCATTAAATATTTTATAGTTTGTTTTCAGTGTTTACGATGAAGAATATTTACATATTTATTTGCTACTAAGACAGTGATTACATATTCCTTAAGCTTGGCTGTGAGGAATATTTAATCACTGTGTCTTAGTCACAAGCATCTGCCATCTGTATGGGGGCAAGATGACTTGTATCCATTGGGGGTCTCCGAGATATTCTTGATTTTTGTACATATAAAAATGGTATATACCAGAAGCATTCGAAACTTCAGTCGTCACTAGGAGGTTGTGCACCGTATTAGTAAGACTGTTCAAAGGGTAGAAGCTTTTCTAGTGTCCTTACTTGAGGTGTATGACATTAGTGTAGAGGACGAAATGTACAGCAAGTCAGGCCATGTTTTCACGAGCGCTTAATTCTTGTCTTATTGCCCTGTTCTTCTGTCTGTGTTGTGGAGGGTGAGACCGTGTAGATACAGAGTAATATGCTTTAGGTAATTTCATGTAAATATAGGGTATGGTAAATTGGTCTAGCACATTTGCGGGCTTAATAAAGGGAAAATAGTTATAAAAAAGGAAAGTGAAAGGAAATGGAGTAAACAAAAGTACACTGCGTGCTCCTCCCCCCCCCCTCCCCCTAAAAAAACAAAGCCACTACCTGTGTTCCACAGGTGGATTTTAGTAGATCTGATGGTACTGTAACACTTTACGGCTGTTTGCTGGGTTGGATTTAGATCGACGACTCTTGGTAGTAACAAAATGAAGTCACTGAATTATTCCAGTCATCTCATTTTGCGTGAGGTTAGAAATACTTCAGTTCATTCCTCACTTTGTTTCGATTTTGTTGAACTTCAAGCAACAAATGTAATATTTATTGCCATTCCGTATCTCTCTGTACTATGTGCGCACCCTGTAGTGAGTACACAACCCATACTACGTTCACAGCCTGTACTACGTTCACAGCCTGTACTACGTTCACAGCCTGTACTACGTTCACAACGTATATTACGTACACAACCTGTACTATGTACACACTCGGTATTATGTACACACCTTGTTCATCTGTATATGTCATGTGTAGCTGGATACACATGTACAGTTGTACACACCACATACAGTTGTACACACCACATACAGTTGTACACATCACGTACAGTTGCATATACCATGTACAGTTGTATACACCACATACTGTTGTTTACTCCACAGACAGTTGTATACCCCATGTACAGTTGTACATACCACTTACTGTCGTACATACCATTTACATGGCCCTGGTACACTCTTAGTGCTGCTACAGCTTGCCTGTGTGAACTGGTTCTTGTGTGTCTGTGTATATTGTGAGACGTGTGTGTGTGCGCTCGTGTGTGTTGGTGTTCAGTCAAGTGTGGAGACTGCCTCAACTATACGCTGCCTCAACTATACGCTGCCTCGTAACGTTTAAAATCTTTTCTCCTCACGCGTGTCTCCGTATGTCTGTGTTTTTTGTGTTACTGTGTTTTTGGTGTTTCTGTTTTTTTTTGTGTTTTTTGTGTTTCTGTGTTTTTTTTTGTGTTTCTGTGTTTGTTTTGTTTCTG
>VOMN01091378.1:0-10211 GCA_014899125.1 Orchestia grillus
ATATGTAGATATTAAGTAGACTCGTAATTTTTAAAAAATGTAAGATTAGAAGCATGCATGTACTTATATTGAGCGACTCCTACGTTTTAAGAAGGCCTAAAGTCATGGCTGTTTAGATATCAGAAGCTCGAAATAATTCATTAGGTTTTGTGATTTTTCACACCTTGAGTTGCAATATTAAGGTAAAAAATATCTCTTATTTGCAATTATTTTAATCTTTTGTCATTGCACTTGCTTCATCCTTGTTCTTGATCAGTTTTCCCCCTTCCTTTGTACCTCTCTGCTGGTCTCATTTTCATGCTGTTTTGTTTTTTGGACCAGCCTTCATTTTTTCTCTCCATATTCCATCTTACCCTGATTTCGCACATGTTTCCGCAGCACACGTAGATATAATATGTGAAGAATAGACGATAAGTGCCGTATAGACGATAAGTGCCGAATAGAAGAAAAGTGGCCTAGTACGTAAAAAGTGACGTAGTACAAGAACTACCAACAACAGCCTCATGCCTCAGTGCCTCCCTGTGTCCTGTATACGGGAAGACCAGTTTTACAACAGCCTCATGCTTCAGTAATTGCCGACGAGTTTCCCTCCACAGCGGCGATAATCCCGCCGCCTTCCCGCTCACGAATCCAATTCTGCTCTTAGGTTTTTGTTTTCTCGTCCATTGTAGCTTCTGTCCTTTCGAGGTTTTTGTTTTAACCTGTGAGAGTTTTTGGGGCCTCTATTGCGAGGCGTATCCTGTGCTTGTGGGCGCGCTGAGCGCACCTGTCGAGCACGTCTGTCTGCTTGGCATCCTTCCTCTACTTCGTCTTCGTTTGACCGATTTCGCCTGACTCGCACGGCCGGTCTCGCTCACGTTCACCTTCACTCGTGAAGTTCGTGTCCATCTGGGCCTTGGAATTTGCCTCGTTTCTCTTCTTCTTTAGAATTTTAAATTTCCCACTAAAGGCTGCCTGCATTTTGGAAACATCGATTCGACCTGGAGCGATCAGTTGGGACGATTGACTGGACGTCATAAACGAAAATATTCTTCCTTGTAGTTCTGCTACTTGTATACGTGCCTCGTAAGATTTCCAGAGATGTTAGCACGGCACGAATTTTTTCCACTAGTCCCAATGTTAGTGGCAACGATATACTCGTTTACGAGTAGGTCGAGATTTGGAAACATCCACAGGGTTAGATACTTATTACCCGAGCTTTCGCACGCTTAAGCAGCGTGCGTTTTCAGGAGACGAAACAACAAAAATTTGGGACCTATGACATGCTAAGACTTTTTTTTCTCACTTGACCTTGCGTAGAGCTAATGAGAGTACGCAAGCACCCACTTTTTGCAGGAACCGCTTGTTCACTAAGCGAGAAACGCAACTCTTTCCTCGATGACCTTAAGAAATCAATTTAGCATTATCCAAAACAGACAAGCTGCAGTTCTAAACAACACTTCTTTTACTAGAAATAACGGTGTCTCAGACTGAGTATCTAGGCTACAGCTGGCTATGGTCTGAAGACTACTACTCTAATTTGAGTGCTAGGGAAACTATCATTAGCAATTGTATCCTAGCTACCTGGTCACTACCAATGAAACTGCGAGCGAAAAAGGTAATCACTGTCGCTAGGATACCCTCGGGGCTTGACAGAGGTGACGTCACGGTACCATCACAAGAGATGGAACATTCGTCCACCACTGCCCCACTGCAATCAACTAAAGCTGTTACAATTTTTCACCCGGTCGCCGGATGTGACGACATGAATGTAGTAGCGTGACGGGTAAGGGCATCAGCATCACAGCGAGAGCTGCCGTAATGGCCCTCCTCACATTTTCTTGTTGTCTTTTCGAGCGCTGGGACAGATAGAGCGATTGTGGCGTTGGTTGATGTGCAGAAAAGGATGGTTGAATGTTCAATCCATGTGGTTGAAGACCATAAATGTCGCATGGTGATGTTCCGTTGTGTATTTCACAGTGAACTCAGTCGAACTCAGTCTGAGAATGCGTTGATCGCACCTGAACATGGGTGACCGCTGCACGCAGCATCATCACAGTCACGGTTGCCTTCGTCAATGTAAATTTGAAAGACAACAAAATTTCCATGTATTTCTTGTGTTAATGTTCCTTGAGTTTAATACTCTAAGCACAAAACGTAGGCGTGTGCATTTTTTTACACCTTGAAATGGAAATTGTCGGCTAAAAATGGCCGCACTGACTTACAGTTGCCGGTCCTCTCGAGTGGTGACGCCAGTGGCTGGGAGAACGGTCGCCTGATATGATCGTGCTTGTCGTGGTGAGAATTGACTGAGACTTTGAGGTCGAAAAAATAGCGACGACCCTCGTTAACCTCGCCTGACGTTGACCTTGTCCAGGCAGGAAGCACCGTACGGTGAAGATGTCAGCTGGAAGAGCTGAGCCGTTGTGCGACGTTGTGCAGGTGTAGGCGTCTCCTTGGAAGCGGCATCGAAGTCATCCAAGGCAATGTGCCCAATGCCAGAACCATGAAATGCGTAGGTGATCTACATACATACCGTGCAGGTGTCACAAATAGGTAGAGCTCACTTTAGAGTTCGCCTAATATTGAGTCGATTCTATCTCATCTAGTCTCGTGAAATGCGCGCCCTAGCTAGTGCGCGGTATCCGTGATACCTCTTTTGTGTTGGTGCCTGTTGTCTGTCACTGTAGGGGTGCATTCACACGGTCAGGAAATACGATAGTGACCATGCGTATGCAACAACCATGGCGTCCACATATGTAGACAGTGAGCGCATCGAATAGATGCGCATTCAGGTATTAGCGCATCTAGCACGTCTACTGGTGTGGCTCCAACAACATGGCGAGCGCCTCAGCCCATCACTAAAATTTCCCAACGTATGCACAGGGAAATGGAACCGTCAACTCAGCTGTAACATCTTGCTCTATTACGCCTAGCGTGTCGAGAGCTACTGGATTGTTTCATTTGCGGACGGTTTTGGTGCCTAAATCTGTGTGCTTGAGTATCTCAAGTGACATCGTAACGCAAACATGCCTTCCACTGCGTGGCAGAAAGACAACTTCTCGCGACAGGCGCCACTCCGCAACACCGTCTATTGTTTCGCTTCAATAACGCGTCCTACCTAAGTTGGGAGGGAGGGAATTGAAAGAAGATGGGGGGAGGCGGGAAAGAGCCCTTGTCACGTACAACGTCTTCCGTGCCCCCCTCCCTGGCATGATAGTCCCCCTCGGGCGCAGCTCTCACGCGCCCGAGGGCGCCATCGTCGCTGTGATTGGCCGTCATGGTGTGGGTACTCGCTGGTGTGTCATGAAGATATTGATTACGACGTGTTACTATTCATTACCGGCCTTTATTTTTCATGGATGTATAATCTGTTATAATTGGCGGTAATAGTGATCCACCGCTGCATGAATTGCTCATGACTTTCAAGTCTGCTGTGCCAGTTGTCCGTCCTGTAGCTCGTAAAGCTCGCTGTTTTCGTGTGGGTTGTGCACTTGTACCCCTGCTGCCACTCACCGGAGAATTAATGCTGGCTTGAGGACCGAATGAGGAGTTAAAACCCAGATTTTATTGATTAGTAAATCGTTTAATACTCTTTTCAGTTCTTCTAGAGTGAATCTCACGGTTGTGGCATGTTTTATGGCTGCTCATCAATGCGTGCACGGCTCCTAATAATATTTACGATCTTCGGTCGCATCTATGTGCAGAATGTGGAATAAATTGTACGTTGCTGCATACTGACTGACGTCGGCATGATTCTAGCAAAATATGTCATGCTTGATGAGAGTAAGGTTGTTCTTGCATTCTTTTGGATTGGCCTTGCTTTCTTTTGGATTGGTCTTGCCTTCTTTTGGATTGGTCTTGCCTTCTTTTGGATTATTCTTGCCTTCTTTTGGATTGGCCTTACCTTCTTTTGGATTGGTCTTGCCCTCTTTTGGATTATTCTTGCCTTCTTTTGGATTGGTCCTGCCTTCTGCAATTAAAAAAAGAACAAACGGTCACAAAACCACTATTATCACAGACTCGTTAAACGTTGAGGAGGCTAGATGGGGAGAAAAGAGAGACCAATAAAGAATATTTTTTCAATAAGTGCCAATGTCATCACTCGGGGGCCATTCCTGTAACGTGTGTCGGTTGACGGATTTGTTGAGGCAGCTTTTGCTCTACCGCTTTCTAATTAAGATCTCCAAATTGTTTTACTGGCCAATCCACTGCTCCCAATCCATTCTACCAGGCGATCCGCCTCTCGACACTGATTCCACTTTCGTTAAAGTGCTCACACAAATTTAATTACTAAACGCCTTAAATTAACTTCCCCAAACTTGCCCCTCTCCATGAGCAGATGTTCAGTGGCTCCAGAGTGAAAAGTTGCGATACATCGTTACCTTCTGGTCGTAGTACTGTAGAGCTAACGACACATCATTATCTTCTGGTCGTAGTACTGTAGAGCTAACGACACATCGTTACCTTCTGGTCGTAGTACTGTAGAGCTAACGAAGCATCACTGCCTGCTGGTCGTAGATCTGTAAATTAAGGAGGTCACGGCGGGATGGATATTATTAGCGAGATATACCTCACAAGCTCACTTGACATGATTGCGGTCATATCTGGAGAGGCTGGCCATGTTTTCGCATGATTGTGGTTTCGTCAGCAGGTAATTACGCGATGTCTGCGTTTCGCTCCGTTTACAATCGTCCGGGCCTCTGTTGAGCTGATGACGCTTCCAGCAGCGCTGACAGGAGCACTTTTTCCCCCTGCGTAGAGCGCTAGATCAGTTCCAGCAAACAACCCCTCTATAGTCGTCGCGTAAATTGAGGGATAAATTGGTTCACTATCGTTGCTGATGATGCGTTGGGATGCGTGATTTGTGCCCAGACGTATTTATGCTTTTTGTTGAGCGATCGTCTTTGTTTGAGTTCACGTGCTTTCTAGAAACATTTAAAAACATTTATTTACCACAAGTGATTTGCATCAGATACAGGTTAACAATCAAATGAGGAATGACGAAGAACCGGGATCAGGATATACATACCACATGTAGGCCCGAATAAGCTACAAGGCTTCTAGGGCAACCTATACAGAAATGAAGGCATTCAATTTACAGTACATCAATGATTAATAACAAAAAAGGGTTATGGTTACACTCAGGTATGAAAGTTACAATCACTGAATAAGTTGGTTAAGATTAAATATTAGGGTCAAAACATGGTATCGATTTACCAATTTAGGTAATAGACGACATACGAGTGAGCCTTTTCCCATTCAAGAGACGGTGCCTTTCTTGCATTCTCACGCGCAATTTTTTGGTTTTGACCTGCTGACAAGGGCGACGCCACAGCGATGGATGCCCTGGGCCCCATGGAGAGGGGCGGGGGACGAGGGTTTGCTTGAGGGGTGAGGGTATGGGTGGAGGTGGAGGGGAGAGGAGAGAGAGGTAGGAGAGGCGTGGGAATACTGCAGGTGAGTGTGGGAAGACGCTCATCTCCGCTGCTGTGGATGCTGTTGATGTTGTTGCTGTCGCTATTGTTTTCGCAGTGATTGTTGACGTTGTTACTGCCTTTGCTGATGATTTTGTTCCTGTTGTATTTTTTCCTGCTGTTGATGCTCTAATATTGCGTTGTTGTTGTTACTGCTGCCATTGATGTCCTGTTGCTGTTCACATAGACAAACATTACCCGACTGCGCCGGTATCACGGATACACAAAATAACCTTGGGGCATAATGCCCGTTTTTAAAATTAGTTTTGGTACCGTAATACGTTTTCCTTTGCTTCAAATAACGGTTCTCTTCGAAAATTGAAATAATGATCCATGTGAATATTTTTTCTGGTTTTGCTTGCGTAAACTTTTCCATTTTATTCGTAAAGTTCTCGTCAGCGTTTACTACCCGAAACATGCGTGTGAGGGAGCGCACTATGGTGCAAAACGGGGAAAAAATTCGGTTAAATAGTTGGCCTCTCCGATGGCGTTGTTAAATAGAAATACTTTATATTATCTTAAAGTAAGCTCGCTATGCCTTTTAGAAATTATTCGAACACCATTTGGTAATTTTCACAGTAGAGAATAGCAGTTTCCAGAATACGTAGTCTACACCGTGCATCACAAGCCAGTTTATACCTTTGTCTTAGTATCATATTACTGGAGATAAAAAAACTTATCACCATGCTGATGGTTTCATATCACAAGATTTGATCTGTAATCACTCTGGCGGACTCGGGGCAGAACCTCCCTAGCGTCGCTCACTTCAACGCCCCCCACCGTTTTCCCCTCCTCCTTTCCCCCGCTCTTCGAATCGCAGTTGAATATCAATTTAGCGCATCTTCCCCCTCTCCCTTCTCTTTTTTTATGAGTGGAGTGGGAAATGGGGCACATTTGACTCGCATGCCTGTGACCCTGTTGGTGTGCCAGTTGGTATTCCTGTTCACTAAAAAGCCAGCCCTGTTTCATTCGCTTCTGTTGCCTTTGATAGCTGAAGAACGAGCCTCGTTTCAGTGGATCATATTCAGCTCAGCACAGCCAACTTAACTAAATACACGCACTGTGCATGCTAAATGCACGCACTGTCTGTGCTTACGCCTCACTCGCATAGCAATTGATGGTCGTTCTTTGAAATAGGGAACGAGGTCTCTACTCCCTACCACGTGGTCTCGTTTACCAAACCACTTGGGTCGTGCGCAATGCAGGCATTGGTGCTACAAAATGTAGGCATGGGTGCTACAAAATGAAGGCATTGGTGCTACAAATTGAGGGTGTCGGTGCTACAGAATACAGGCGTGGGTGGTACAAAATGCAGGCATTGGTGCTACAAAATGAAGGCATTGGTGCTACAAAACAAGAAGGCCGTCAACATTGTCTTGGTGCCTCACGCTTGCCCGAAAGGAAGCCCTCGCAATGAATGCATTGCGTGCACGACTTATAAATCAAATGGCAATTACATGTGTGTGCGTGTGTGCATGGCGGTTCTTCAGTCGTACTTCTCCTTGCATGAGACGGGATGCTGACTGGCCCTCTAATAAACAGTCATTATCGAGTATTAAAAAAAATCCTCGCAAATTGCAGCTATTCGCAGTCAAATCGGGTCTCCAAACTGCAACAGGGTCTGTGAACTTGGGAACCTCAGCGTGCGTAGTACGACGGATCTGTAGCCGGTGGTGGTCCGAGATGGAGATGGTGTTCTTTTCTTGGCCCAGATTAATTATCGCCTTTATTTCACATACATTGTTATGTGCGTGTACGTAGTGATGTACGTGGGTGTACAGTTAGTTATCAGCATTTTCAGTTTCCAATCAATAACGAACGCTCAGCAGCAGCATACAGAATGTACAAATATGTTTAATGCCTGGAAATTTCTCGTTAGAGCTACGAATGTGATTGTGAAAATAACACGTAAAGTTGTCCGTTAGTGAAAATGTGTAGATAAAAGATAATTTTCTTTTGGTTGCTGTCACAGGTCCAGTTATCCCGGTCGCAGGTCCAGTTATCCCGGGCACAGGTCCAGTTATCCCCGTTGCAGGTCCAGTTATCCCGGTCACAGGTCCAGGTATCCCGGGCACAAGTCCAGGTATCCCGGGCACAAGTCCAGGTATCCCGGGCGCAGGTCCAGTTATCCCGGGCACAGGTCCAGTTATCCCGGTCGCAGGTCCAGTTATCCCGGTCGCAGGTCCAGTTATCCCGGCTGCAGGTTCAGTTATCCCGGTCGCAGGTCCAGTTATCCCGGCCGCAGGTTCAGTTATCCCGGAGAGACAAAGACGACTCTTTATCAGGTTACAAGGTTACGGCGCTTGGTGTCACTTAACCGTGGGAGTTAAAGTGCCACGATGGAGGGAAAAGTTGACTTTCTGTAGAGCTCTTCTATTGTTCTCCTGACTCTTCAACCTTGGAAGTCTGCGCGCTGAACATTCTTTGCACAATTTTCTTCTTTCTCTTACTTTTTCGTGGCTTGTTCATGCGGTTCCACGAGTCATTTTGTACCGTCAGTTCAGGATTTGAATTGAATAACTGTGTAGAGAGCTACTGTGTGTGTAGTTGACCTATGTTTTCAGTCCTCGATTTCGAAATGGCTTCTTCCTACCGTAGTCTAGACAGCATCGATGGTGCGGACGTTGGTGATGCGGTGGCATATTTGTGTTTCTGGCAACGTGTTTGAAGCATGTTCAAAATTAAGTGCGAATGAAAATGGACATTGATAGCAAAGGTTTCATGTAGTTGAACTGTGTTTTTTGTTAACGAAGGTAGGGGATGCCTCTTTTGTTAGTTCATACTTGGCTATTTGTCGTTTTATCATTTCTATTTGTGCTCTCGTGTTCTATTTGTGTTCTATTATCTCTGCGACACGTATCTAGTCACTTTAATCTTAATTTTTCAATTGCTTCTTCTTGAAAAATACTAAATGGGAATCGGTACAAAACAGAACCATACACAACTTTTCCAAAAATAAGGATCACACGTACGAAGCTCCTCGTTTCTTGTAGCACAAGTTCGGCCGATGCTCTTTGGTCTTTCGTGAAAAAGAAGACGTGAACAAGCTCCTTCGAAATTGACATATGTGCATTCCTTTACTGCCAAGTTTTTACTGAAAATTTTCCCGTAAAATTTTCTTCAAATTCGTTTGGGAAATTTTTTAACGTCACCACAACAATTTCCAGTAACCGACAAATGTGTTGTTGTTGTTTTTCGACGTCACATCGGCGAGTACTTAATTGATGACATGACTTCTTGAGAAAAAGTAGCAGCGGCCTGTGAGGCCGTGCGGTGTCTCAGGGAAACGCTGGTCCCGATACAAGGTCGGCTTTGTGGGCGAAAGTGTGAGGCTTCCTGTGTGTGTTAGTGTGCTTCCCACACACCGGCTACCCATCACCCAGCCTTTGTGTCCTGTGTGCCATGTGTGTTGGTCTTCTACAGGTCTGTTGAACTACTTGTCTCTCTGTTTGCACCTGCTGTTTGGTCGTCACTGACTCACTAATGGCTCAAGTGTTTCCTTTTATCTCCTGCGTGGGTTGTAACTTCTCGGTGCCTGTTGGTGCTGAGTGCTCCCTCACGCTGGTGTTGAGTGCGTGGTGGTCTCTAATGGCCAATTTCAGAGCATCCGAACTATGGTACAATTTCGCCTCTAAACTGTTACTACTGGCCGATGGGTTACACCAAGTTGTTTCTACTGGCTAGAATGATACTGTTACTGTTGCTTTTTGTCTCGTTTTGATTTAATATCTTATTCAAGGTGGCAAGAATTTTTTTGGTCACTTTGCAAACGTCAGAAAACTTTGAAAAGTCTGTTGCAATTTCCTCTGCCTGGCGGGGCTGCCCACGACAGTAGGAAAACGATTTAAAAAAATTCAACCCACACTAGCTTTCCCGCCGGGGCATCTATTATTATCTATATTTTTAGCTACATAAGGATATTATCAATTACGTTAGATGATTATCGACGAGGCTGCGAAAAAATTGCACTGAAATAGTAACGAGAAAAGAACCTTTATTCATTCCAACACGTTTTAACGTTGGGTTTAAATGCCTTACAACTACTGGCTTGGTGAGGGATGTGAGGAATGTGTGGTTTAAACCTCCATTTCCAAGGGAAGTACTCCGCAGTCACGTGAAAAGCTACTGGCTTTGCGGAGAGAAGGGGTTTTACATCGCATTTTATTTACTTTCGTTACATTTGTCTGGAAACTCGCTGCCGCGTACGTGATGCAGCCAAACGTTGGAGTGCTGCATGTTGGGTTTTAATCCTTTTTGACCCAGTTCCGAGGCTCCGGTTCCCAGCTCTTGAATATTACGGTTGCAAGCAGCATGAGCGCACCTGTGGGGGGCTGGACGAACGAGTGGAGTTCGCTGCACTCCAGCGTTTCGGGCTCGGAGGCCCTTGGGACAATTATTTTAAATATGTTATTCATGAAAAGTTGAATACTTATTTCATGAATAATTANGTTGCTTGCCCCCTCCTGTTGCTTGCCACCTCCTGCTGCTTGCCACCTCCTGCTGCTTGCCACCTCCTGTTGCTTGCCACTTCCTGTTGTTTGCCGCCTCCTGTTGCTTGCCACCTCCTGTTGCTTGCCACTCACCGACAAGAAATTTTGTCCTCCGATTTTTACCTGTCTCCGCCTAACGGGATGAGCCTTCAGGAGGAAAAGGATGTAGTGATAAAAATAGTGCACCAGAAAACGATTTGGGCGCTGAAGGGACATAACACAGACAGCCTGTCTAGCGCTGCACACCTCAATTTCAATTTACTTT
>VOMN01091381.1:0-19972 GCA_014899125.1 Orchestia grillus
CTTGTCCTACGCCCCCTGGTGAGGGAGAGCCACAGGTTAAAAATTTTCCTTTTAAATCCCTAATTACAAACTGACTATAGTAAAACTTGTAGCTACTCTTTTTATTTCTGCCTGAACAGCCTTGCAACAAGAAAGCCACCAGCTCTATTACGCACATCCATAGAGTATGGAAGTCATCCCACTGTGCTGTCACCCAGCCCTCGGGCAGTGTCGGTACAGCGAACCACTTGCTTCAAACGTCACTAGACCACCCGCAGCCCGTTGGGTCGCCATTTTAATTAACTAGACCACCCGCAGCCCGTTGGGTCGCCATTCCGAAGTCCCGTTCGAGCCTCTAATTATTCTTCTTTATTTCCTAACAAATATCCAAAGCCAAAGGAAATAATTCCCTCACTTTAGTCCCAAGGAACCGTAGCCAGGATACGGTGGGAAAACCCTTATTTAATTACTGAGAGACGAGCTTTGAATTTCCGCCCTGTGTTACCCCTGAAGCGCGTGCACGGTCGCAAACAAGCGAGATGACCAGAGTTTTAGTGCTATAGAGAAGAGCGAAAATATTCCAGCCAGGGTTTTTGGAGATACCTAAGACAAAAAAAGCCATCCCGCATCCTCCCCCACTCACCGTCACTCCGAGGGCGCTCGTCAGGGGTGAGGTCATGGCTGGAGTCGGGGCGTGGTAATTTGGCCACACCTTCACAGGTGAGCACCTCGGTCGAGGTACCGTTGTTCCCGGCCTTGCCGTTCAAACCTCGCCTCTGTCCAGGCAAAGAAGATCTCGAGTTCAAATGGTCCTGTCCACACACAAGCACCGACTCGTCCGCCCCCTCAGCTAGCGAGTTACCAGAACACTTGGAGCTGCGTGACGTCATATTCGCCCCCAAGTTCCAACTTTCTCTTTCCTTTGCACTGCCATTCCTTGTACTTAAAGCGTCCTTGTTTCCAGAACTTTCCACGCCCGAGGCACCTAGCGTCCTCCTCCGCGTCTTAGGGGTGAGGGTCTTCTCGGTGTCAGCGTTGACCCTGAGCTTGCGCGCGAGGGTCACGGAGTTGTTGACATCGTAGGGCATGATGACGTCAGCGACAGACTGCCGCCGGTGCTTGCGCGCCTGGCGCTCGGTCTCCCACTTGAAGGGGCTCCTCGAGTCGGGCTCGTCAAAAGACTCCCCCAAAATCGAGGCTAAATTCCTCCTCTTCCCTTTCAGCTTCGTAGAAAAGTTCAACTCGGACAACTCTCCCTCGTCACTGCCGGGGTCCTCTAGCCTGGGGTTGAGCTCGGGGGTGCTGTCCTCCCCAGACAAGGCGTCTAAATCCCCCATCCTGATGGGGGGCAGTTTGGCTCCATTTTTACCCGTTAAATCTTCCCCACGGGAGGCTGGAGCCCAGGTTCTCCTCAACAATTTTCGTGTCTTCCCCGACGTGATGTGTCTTGATGTCATGGTGTGCAGGCCGTTGATGCTGTCGGACAAATTCATAGGTACAGCCTTCCGCACCGTGCCATCCACACGATTGTTCTTAGCATCGCCCTCAGGGGCACCTCCATCGGGCGTCTCCAGAACCAAAGTGACCCCTCCTGGCACCGCGGAGGACCTGCTCGAGTGCATCACTCCGTCAGGTGTTGCTGGGGCGAGAATTGAGCTCTCGGCTGGTTGCCCACGCTGCGCTACACCCGCCATAAAACGGGGGCAGCCATTAGGCAGCTTGGTGGGGGTCCCAGCACCTTCAGGGGTCCCAGCACCTTCAGGGGTCCCAGCACCTTCAGGGGTCCCCAACTCACGAGACTTCCCACGAGATGTCGCCGAGAAAGGAACGGCCAGATTTTGTTGCCTGGTTTTCATTCCCTGCAGGAAATGAACCAATGTTAAATCGTGATCATTGCTATAACGTCTTTTCTGACACTTAAAAAAATGTATACTTATAGGGTACATACTGGACATTACAAAGAAATGTACCCACCATCGCCATGACCACCTATTTGTGTCATGGGATTAGCACCTCTATGTGAGGGCAGCTGTGCAACTAAATTGTCAAGAAAAGTTGTAATACAAATCAGTTTTCAAATCAACAACCAATCTTTGGGACACCCTGCAAACACTGGCACGCAGAGGGCTCCTCATCACACAAGCTCCTGCCAACTGACGGCTCTTCATGCATCACACCTGCTGCCCCTGGGACCTAGTGCAGGGTGTGCCTGAACCCCATCAGTCACATAAGTTCACATTTATAGCACAACCAACACAGTCATAAAAATGGGTTACATGGGAAATGTATGAGAAAATCTCGAGGTTTCATCTTGTATCAGTGATACAGATTTGAAGCTAATTTTGTGGTCAAACAATGCACAATTAAAGGTATCTCAAAATTCCTGAAACACAGCAAGGGAAATACAGTGAAATGTTAGTTGCAGTACAGAGGGACTATGTGAGAACATTTAACCAACAATGCTTTCCAAACAAGATTTTCGATTTCAAGATTCAGAGATTTCGGCTCAACAGCAGACAAAGAACGCTCTGGCAGACCAAGGTAGGTGCAAATGTACATGTAATTAAATGTTTCATTCAGTGTTGCAACAGATTTAAAAACTTTGACTAAGCAATGTTCCAGTCAATTAGGAATTTCACGAAGATCATTGCAATGCAACCTAACAAAAAAATTCAAATTCTTTTCATATAAAATTCAAATAACACAATTTTTAAAGTTTGCAGATCATCAACAAAGAAAAGACTTTTCACATGCATTTCTATGGCAGACAAATGATGAAACATTTACCTCATACCTAATCATGTCTGATGAGGCCCATTTCCATATCAGTTAATAAACAAAACTGCCAATTCCAGCATGATGAAAACCCTAGGATATTCTATGAGCAGCCACTTCAAGCACAAGAGGTTACCATCTAGTGGAACATAACAAGTGCAAAAATCATTGGTCCATCCTGTTTTGAGGATGTTGATGGTGCAAACATGACAGTGAAAGGAGACAACTACAGACAAATGATACAGAACATTTATTGCCACAACTGAAAGCTTTAGACGTGCAGAATTCTGTGTTCCAAGAAGATGTGGCAACACCACACACAGCAAGAGAAACCATGGCAATACTAAGAGCTGCCTTCCCACATTGTTTAATTCCTCATTTTGGTGATGTTCCATGGCCACCACCAACTCCTGATATAACCCTTGAAAATATTTTCCTCCGGCAATATCTTGTAGGAAAGGTTTACATCAATATCATATTAATCTAGATAATAAAAACTTAAGATTTTTTTATTCATTTCATATGTGTAATCTATTCTTACAGCTGTATTATTAGTTGTGTAAGGAATGTTCAAAATGGTGAAGTGACTTTAGCACCACCCTCTATATTCTTTGTTCAAAGTAAGATTTTTCATAAATAACTAAAATTACCATAAATAACTAAAATTACCATAAATAACTAAATTACTATAAAATTCAACCTTGTTGCTAACCCCGAACTCTGCATTTACAACTATCCCTTCACATCCACTTAACGCAACAGAAAACTTCAAGTGCTGCTTTTGTACAGTTTTATTACATTGATCTCTTTGAAAGAAGATAAAGCTCATCCTCAAGAATGAGAATTAAATAGAGGAATGAACTTCATCCTTGTACAGACCTGGTGTGTCTCCAAAAGAATGCCAAATTATTCGACCGCATCTTCTTCTTCACACTGACATTTTTATTTTTTATTTCACTAAAATTCAGTCCGTGAAATTTTATTCTGAATTACTCAAATTTAAATATTATTGAAATATTTTTTAGTTCTGAAATCTAAATTCTCTGTAATATTGAGAAAAAAATTTAACATAATTTTCATAATGATAAACACATTTTGACAAGGAATTTTTTCCAAGTGATCAGTACAAAATTTAACACATTGACTGCAAAGCAACACACCAACGCATGTCATTCCAATGGCTTTGCAATCAATAGCAGACCATGCCGCATTCAACACAACAAGCTAAGGCAACAACAGTTCTGTGCAATGCCACATATGGACAACAACAACACAATGACACCCAGAAAAGTTTAAACTCTTCAAGATCCAAAAAAAAAGGTTAGGTTAAGTTATAAAAATAGACAAATTATGACACACATATTGACACATTTGAAAGTAATAGAAGTTAATTATCTAGAAGAGGCATCTAGACATGGAGTTTTCAGGTTACTGCAGCCAGGTTGTAATTTAAGAAATTAGGAGCAGAATGTAGGCCCTGGGCTCATTTTTCAAAAGGCAAGACCTCAGATTTACAACTCCATAGCTTCATTCCAATGCTTCATGATGCTGGTGACCATAAGGGAGAGAGGGATTAGGTACTGTAATAGATGCAGTTTTCTGTGTTTCTATTAAGATCTTGACAAAAGAGAAAAATTTCATTAAAATAATTTTGAAGTTGCATATTTTGAAACAACACTAATTTTCTAAATGACTCAACTATCTAAATTTTTCATAGCACTTAGGGACTTCAATAACACTTTTCATCCCCCAACCTTCCAAGGGTTTTTTAGAAAAGATTTGAAAATGAGATAGTACACCACACCTCAAGAAAAGCCTCAAATGCTCAGTGAAACTTTCACATTTATGGACTCAATTTCTCAGGAATCATTATTCTAGGGAACCATTATTTGGGCTACTCTGGGCTTTGGGCTGCAGCCAAAGAAAGAATATATGCAATATTTCAGATATATATGAATATAAGAATATTTCAGTCAAAATTTATTGAATTCTATAAATTTATTGAATTCTATAAATTTATTGAATTCTATAAATTTTAGAAGTTGTGAAGAAAACCATATTAGACTTAGTCGGCAGCCCAGCATACTTGCACCATTAACATACTCTAGCATTTTTTACTGGCACGCTCCCAGACACCCAGGCCTTAGAGGGTTAAAAATGATGCAAGATGAGGTAGCTCTGGGCGAGTGTTGGAAGCAGAGGCAAACATTTGGAAGAATAGGGCTAAAAATGTTTTATGAAACTGCTGTGATTCCTAAAACAAGAGATTTCACTGATGAAGTTTATAAATGAATATATATATTTGAATCAGAAAACTTATGTTTATTAACTCTTATTGCAAGTATGCAGTGTGAACTACATATATAATTACTTTCAATGTAGCTACCTATATTGAATTGGGGCTGCTCACACTGCATGTACTATTGCATATACTTTTGACACATTGACTGCAATACGACCCACCGGTGGGTTGTTTTGCCCCTAGGAAGATAGCATCATTGCAACCAACGTGGTAAACTGTTTAACTTTTGAGATATAATTAAATAAAATAACCTAAAGTCCCAAGTGTTTTAAAAAATACAATTAAATTTTAGAGATATAATGAAATAAAATTATCTAAAGTTACAAGTGTTTCATTGGTTCTACGGAAAGTAAAGTTCTATAGAAAAGACTGGTAATTTTTATATCAAGATCCTTGTCACAAAAACATGTTGAATGTAGCTTTTCCTGCATATTTCTAATTGTATATTACAAATGTAAACATGAAACCCAGAGCAGATCAATATATTTTGAGATAATTATGATTTTATAGCACATTATATCTACCATGATCTTACTCCAATATTTACATGTAAAGAATCTTTCATAACCCAACATAACCTTATCATGATTAATCTAATTCCCTTTTATTTATTACCATTTGAGAATGCAAAAAATGACAAGAAAAAGGTCCATGCGTTGCCAAAATTTCTGTGCTGGGGGTTCTAAAGTAAAAATTATCTAAAAATAGATAATTGAATTAATAGTGAATCATTTTGTCTTGCAGAAATACATTTACACTTTAACTGAGAACATAAATTTTGTACTGATAATAAAAAAGGATATCAGAAATATGAATTAAAGTGAGGTTTTCTTAATAACTTCCTAAATTTATAGAATTCAAGAATTTTTTACTGAAACAACAGATATCCTTTCTTTGCAGTTGAAGTACAAAAGTCTTTTTTGAGTAGAAAACTTCTGAATACTGAGAATAGACAGCACAATTTTATTAAATTTCAAAAATTTCACCAAAGATTATTTAAAAAATTTATAACAAAAGTATCTTTCAAAAATTACATCCTTTTTAACAGTAATAGGAGATATTAAGTCAGAAAAATAGCTAAAAAATATAAAATGGCATGGAAGCTTTATGTCTCTGAAATAGGGCTGAAGCACATAAATAATACACAAGCAGACTGATGTCATCTCTAAATATTTTCGAAGTGTCTAGTTCAAACTAAAAAATATAAGGTTTTTATGTAGTAACCACAAGAGCAAATGCAACGGCACAACCACAGCATAGATGATGTTTGATAAGTAACGGTAGTGACAATTTGTTTTTGGTACTGTCGACGATATTTCACCAGTACTACTCTTGAAGGAAGGCCTCTCTTGCCAGAAGCAAGGGGTTACACATTATGGTTAAAAATCTCTGAAAACTAAAAACAATAAGAGGTTAAATGATCACACAAGTTCATCATAGATATTAATACACCATAAACACAAATATGATCAAATAAAATATAACGTTGAAATAATGAATATATTTTATAGGTACTGTGTGTTACCAATCTAAATTCATAGCTAATTGACATGCAAACAAGATCTACAGAAATACTGCGAAAAACTCACGGTATCTTTTCACTCATTTTGCAATAACCACACTTATAGCAGCTTCTCCGAGTAACACGGACTAACTCAACTAATCCTACAATTCGGAATGTTGGCTGCCAAAGCAAAGGTCAACGACCAAACATTTGCACTGTCAGTTCCTTGAACCTTCGCTCAGTCCGTTTTTTTCTCATGCTGAACTAAAATACGCATGTGTGCCATAATTGTGCTCATGTATCAGCGTAATTACTCATAAACCGTGTGATACGATCAAATGCGTGTAATTTCAAATAGTTACTCAAAAATGTCGTTAGCATTCAAGAAATCTGTCATGAAATCCATTTCTATTTAGGTAATTAAGAAGCATTGAGATATATAAGGATTCAGTACCAAAATACTCCAGAAATATTAACATATATGAAACCTTCATGTATCTCAATTACTAAAAAACGCATTATTGTTGAAAAGTCATAGTTCTCAACCACAGTATCGGCTAAATATAGATTTTGATACCCATCTATTGAATGAGATTGAAAAGAGATTTTACGGCCAAGATGCTTTTTTGTTTTAATTTTAATATACATAAAAACAACTCCGTTATTCTAAAGTAAAAATTAAAACTCTTTTCACATTTTAAGTTATCGTCCTGATCACATACGAGTTAAAATATGTGCTCCACCTACGTCTGTTAACATGCATACTTTCGATCGGCAGCAACGGAGCTGCAATTGTCCAAACTGTCTTACAGTTCCCTCTAATGGCATCGCCGTGAATTTCTGGCTAAGACACAAATTCATCGCATTTAAAATTGAGCAGGAAAGTTATTTAGATGCAATAACATTTTACTAGAACAAGTCTTCATAGTTGAATAATTCAAATCATTAATTTAACACAAGTTATTTACGTTGCACAGTGCAGTACAATCAAATGAAAAGTATCATAATAAACTATAATCATTAGATACAGTATCTCAGGGTCTAAATACGCTGTTAGGCTTCCAGAGTAACGTAGGTGCAATATTGCCGTATTTGTATTCATCCAACCATATTGCCGTTCGTGTATTCATGCTACCAACCATATTCCTGTTTTTGAATCAATGCTACCAACCATGTTGCCGTATCTGTATTCAGAAGAAAAGAAAGGACCATTTAGTATGAACTGTAGAAAACATGGAATTTATGCGCAGGCGTATTCCCAAACAGAATTCCCTACGCAAAAACAGCAGAAAAAGGATAACACAATAGATAGCAAAGAAAGCATGAAAATTTAAAGTGGGCATGTAAGACAGAAGTCCCGAAGGCCTATCATAACTGAGGTAACGTAACAGTGCCCCCCTGGGGACGCCAGTCCCCACAGTATACGATAGACAAACCTAACTCACCTAACCCTACTGCCTGTCCTGTGCCCCCTGGGGGGGTCCCTACTGCCTGTCCTGAGCCCCCTCTGATTGGGTCTCAAATGCGACACGAGTGGAATCAATGAGAATATATTCAATATATCTTTGAGTTGTAATAAGTTCATAAAAATGCCGTTAGTTCCATGAAGTAAAAATGGAAGTCGGCAAACGAGATTCCGTGGTCCAGTTTGGAGAGCGGGCAATCAAACAATCGTCATTATATTATAGGTATAATCAAATAAAGTCTCAGTACAAAGAGTGTAACGAGGGCCTCTCCGTACAAAAATAAATACAAGCGAGAGCCCAGTGCCGGGCCCCAGGGGTGGGGAAGAGCCGAGTGCCGGGCCCCATTGGTGGGGGAGAGGCGTGCGGGGCTGCGGCTGCTGCACGGCCACGGAATGGTCCCCTGCCACTTTGGAATGCTGGCAATTAAGGGTCCATGCAGTCGGGAATGTGGCGGAAATAAAATGGAATCACGATATCCACGGATACGGCTAGGAAATCCATCCTAGCAACACGTTACTTTCTAAATGCGTCAGTGACCCGGCTAGGGTACGTCTCACAAGCTCTGTATCCAGGCTACAAACCATGTTACAACACGCGTAACCAGGCTACAAACCGTGTTACAACACGCGTAACCAGGCTACAAACCGTATTACAACACGCATAACCAGGCTACAAACCGTATTACAACACGCGTATCCATGCTACGAACCGTATTACAACACGCGTATCTGGCTACAAACCGTATTACAACACGCGTATCTGGCTACAAACTGTATTACAACACGCGTATCTATGCTACGAACCGTATTACAACACGCGTATCTGGCTACAAACCGTATTACAACACGCGTATCCATGCTATGTACCGTATTACAACTGTAATAAAGCTACCAACTATATTCCTATATCTGTATCAACACTGAAACCAAATGACCGTATCAGTACTCTCACAACCTACCATATTCCATCTACAGTAGGTACCCACCATAGCACAATTTCAGTATCCGCAATGCCAATTCTGTTACAATTTCAGTATCTGCAATGCCAATCCTGTTACAATTTTAGTATCTGCAATGCCAATCCTGTTACAATTTCAGTATCAGCGCTACCCATCATGTTACGATGTCGGTGGCCACGCCACCCCCCGCGTTCCCACCATCCCTAACTCTATGGAATGCAACTCCTCATCTGGGGCGGAATTGGGCCGCTACAGCGGCACAGTAACTAAACCAATAAGGACGTAGCTAGGGCAAACAGTCGGCGGAACTTCCAGGTTAGGACCCTATGAAAAGATGGCGGGACATCATCCTTCATTACAACACGCAGCACAAGTGACGCCAACACAATTGCAATTCGTCGTACTACTCCATGTCGTACTATCCCTTGAGACCCCAACTCCCCCACAGTTTGGCAAACTCAGTAACCGTCCAAGCGCAAACGAGAATATATGCTGACCACAGCGAGTTCAAAAGCAAGTCCTATTACCTATTTCAACCAGGTTATGATATCTGTATCCATGCTCTCAGCTAAATAACCGTATCTGTATCCACGCTACTTGTCCAATAAACGTATCTGTATCCATGGTACTTGTCCAATAAACGTATCTGTATCCATGCTACCAGCCTAGCAGCCGTATCTGTATCCATGCTACCAGCCAAACAGCCGTTCCTGGATCTATGTCGGCAACCATATTTTGACGACAATCCCCAGCGATGCCAACGAGACGAAATGGAATCAACCATCGCAACGCAGGGGCAAAACGTTCCCTTCGCGCAAACCATGGTTTTACGCGAGACGGAAATGGAATGTTCGGAGTACATTGTAGAGGCTGAGAGTGGAGGAGTGGGGCAATGGGGAGTGGGGCCACGGGGCAGTGGAGGGTAATGTAACACCAGCAACCCCACAAGCGGTCAAATACAGAGTAAAACTTGGTCATAAACTCAGACCAACGCCACGCGGGCGCGGCTGCGTCGGACGGCCTCAATTGAGACGTGACGTAGTACAATTTAATCCAATATGGCGTCAGTGGGGCAGCAACTGACACAGCCAAGAACTTGAAATGGGCGATAATTTTGCGTTAGGACTTAATTAGGTGCCCTATTATGGTGCCTAATTAGACACGCTTATTGGGGGCCTAATAAGACGCGTTCACTGAGGGCCTAATTAGGCGCGCTCATTAGGAGCCTAATTAAACGACTTCAATCGAGTTGAGGTGGCCATCAAAGCCCCTCACAGAGCCAATAGGGAGGTGTGTGAGCCACACCTGCATGCCCCACACACACACCACAACAGAATTACCATTCTAATGTTAATAATTTCCCCGGCAAAAATGAGCAACACTCTCACGCGAGGTCTCGTCACGTGAAGATATTACGGGGAGATCGCCTAATAAATCACAGCCAACAGCCGGCCGTCACCCACACACACGCCCTACAAACGAGCCTTAACATTAGGTAATTTTACAGGTGCACAGCGGCCGCCACGTGGCCCTCAGCAGCGGGGGACCCTCAGCAGCGGGGGACCCTCAGCAGCGGGGGACCCTCAGCAGCGGGGGACCCTCAGCAGCGGGGACCCGGAGATCATCCGTTGGCGGCCTCACAAGCGTCGATCCACTCGTTGTAGACGTCCACGGGCTCCATGAGGTAGTGCACTGTGCACTGGAAGTCCTCCAGGCAGATCCGGCACCACACCCGGGCTGTGTTCCGCTCCTGGTCACTGTAAAACGTAAACAAGCCTTCATTACTTGCGTCTGCAAAGACGTCTCGATATGTAGGACATAATGAAAACTGTACGTGGGAATTTACGTAAAAATGAGTGCGTCATTCCCGCCATAGGAGATTGAGGCGACACTTCAAGCGTTTTGGTAGGCTAGAATTAACCCTACTACACACTCTCCCATGCCGCTATCATTCAGTGAGCCCCCAGAGCTCTGTGAAGCATAGTTCCCCAGCAGCAAAGTGCCAAGTATGCTTACTCAGACTGTGTGCCTGAGTGAAACCTTCACTCATTGATGGTATCTTCAACTTTAGTCCTGCAGGGTTAGATTAAAGATAAGGTTATTAGTTATTTTTATGTTCCTGTCCACATGTAATGTGATTCTATGAGAGGGGACTATTTAGTGTGGACTGAAGAGAATAGGGAATCGAGGCACGAGGTGTGCTCCCATGCAGGATCCCCTGAACTTAGAAACGGCAAGTTGAGAACGAAGAGGAAGAAAAGAGATAGCAAAAAACCCTAACCCTATTCTCCACACCCCAAAGGGCTTGTAACACAAATGCTTGCATTCATAATGTTGTTCCTAACAACAGGCCAAAACATGTACTGGTATGGTCATTTTCTGGTGCACTGTTGAAACCCATGCTTAAATCATCTCATAAATGATGGAAAATTTAGCTCGATAGCACTAGACCTATTTTAAATTTACTCATTCTTCAAAATAAAATAGAGCTGTCACTCCCAAAATTTACTCATTTCCCAAAATAAACAAAGCCATCACTCCTAAAATTTACTCATTTCCCAAAATAAACATAGCTGTCACACCCAAAATTTACTCCTCCAAATTAAACATAGCCATCACTCCTAAAATTCACTCCTTCTCCAAATTAAACATAGCCATCACTCCTAAAATTTACTCCTCCAAATGAAACACAGCCATCACTCTTTAAAATTTACTCCTTCTCCAAATTAAACACAGCCATCACTCCTAAAATTGCTCTAGTGGCCACTGGCCAATACGTACATGTCAACTTCACAGGACTTCTCGTGGTTACAGAAGGGACAGTTGAACATTGTGTCGAGAGGCACAATGTTCTTCTTGCGGGGCGGGGGCTTCCTGTTGGACTTGCGACGACCCATCGTGTGCGGGCTGCTCAGCAGGTCAAATTAATAGTACCATGACGAAGAACTTGTGTACAAGACGGTTCAAAATAAAAGGGAAATAGGTATTATGGATATACCACTTCAAGAGTCAGTCAAAAAAGTCTCAAATTGAAGGTAAAAGTTTCAATTTCACCAGGATTTTCTTCTATTTTGAACCACCCTCTGTCATCATGAAATAAATTTCAAACGCTAGACATTGTGATGTTCTGATTTTTGTTTCTTTATAATCACTGGAGTTTGAAGCCACCATGCACAAGAGAAGATGTTTCATGCTTCATGAACAGCAAATATGGCAGTTTTTGAAAGGATCAAACCCACACTCAAATGGGCTCAGTTAATTAGAGATTTTCTCTCTTTTGTCGCTCCAATTCCCACAACAAAGCAAGGGCTCAGCCACCCTCCAATGCATGGCTGTCGGGGAAGCAAACTACGCCAACATCAGAACTCAGCTACTGAAAACTCGGCATGAACCAAGCACAAGACAGGCCTGGCAACCTCACAGGGACAACACCTTCAAAATATTGGCCATTGCACACAAAATATTGGCCATTGTACAAAAAATATTGGTCATTGTACAAAAATACTGGCCATTGTACATTGTTCATCTTTGAGATATTGGCCATTGTACAAAAATTAAAATCCATTTTTGAGCTTTATAATCATACTAACCATCACAATGTTGAGTTCTTTCCATTATTAGTAATAGAGAAAATGGTTTACCAATCCTGCATTTCACTAAGGACGGGTGCCGACTGCCCTGAGGTGCAGCGCCCAGTCTCAGCACATGTACAGTCCCATCCAAACTTCAGGCAGAAATATTAGAACTGTTGAACTTTAAAAATTATGAGCTCAAATTTTCCTGAATGTAAATAGGTCAGGAGTTGAATTTTTAGTCAACTTTGTATTCAGAGAAAAACTGTACAATTGAACCAATAGGGACAATGATATCTAACATAATAATATCCGTTGTGTATTTATTGATATATTTATATGTGTGTTAGGTGTCTGCTTCTGATGGAATAACAGAGCAAAATTAACTTTTCAGTTATTACATGAAAAAGCAATACTGAGACCTTTTGCTTTTCATATTTAGTGAGTTGGTAGCCCGGATACAATTTATTCCTGGTGGAACCAGGATAATAGAACGAACTTCAAGAATTTATGAATTGGTAAATAGGATACTGTATATTAGTCATGTCATTTTATAACTTTCAATATGTATTCATCAAAATTAATTATTTTATTTATTAATTAATTAATTATCTTTAATGGGCATACATACAAATTAATCATAATCCTCGAACTTTAGAATGACATGAGCAGGCTAACCAACACACAGAAATCAGGTAGCTGCAGCAAAACTACAGCACCAGACAGCAGGGCTGTGCAATGCGTAGCACACAGTGACCGATTTCTAACTGTGGCTAACACATCTCAGATAATTGAAGACGGCAAAAGTTTCACGGCAAACTACACCCAGAAGATTGCATGGATAGGAGCTCTATGAAAGACATTTTCAAAACAAAATAAAACATTGACTAGTGAAAATAATCAGCCAGCAAGATGCGTATTTGCATTCAAACACAGCAACTAGACAGAAAACTGGAACAAGGTGTTTTGAAGTGATGAATCTAAATTCAACTTACACGGAAGTGATGGTTAACTGTTTGTACGAAAGATAATTGTGAAAGTTTGAAAACTTTGCAGTTTGACAAGGGGAGCCTGACGGTGTTGGGCATAACATGCCACCTCTTGTATGCTTAAATAATACAAGGATGTACAAGGAAAATGTTGCAGAATTCGAGAATGAAACATCCTGATTTCAAACAGGATAATGTACCCTGTCGTATAGCAAAGCTGGTTATGAATTATTTGGAGGAACAAGAAATAAAGGTTAGCAACTGGCCTTCACAGGATTTAAACATGAATTCTATACAAAACTTATGGATGATTTTAGAAGAAGTTGTTGCAGTTGTGAGAGCAGAGCTTTGCTAACTTTCACCATCTCACACCCAAAGAGTAGGGATTATTTAGTACAAACTTGGGAGAATTTGAAATCTATTCACAAGGTGTGTTCCCACACAAGACCTGATGTGCATAGAAACAGCAAATTGGGAAGGAAGAGAAAAAGATATAGAATCATTGGTGAAGGTATTTTCACTATATGTTTGGCCAAGTAAACAGTCCAATTGCCTCATCAAAATGAATAAAAAACTACCATTTCAAGGTTAGTCCTGCCAAGGCCTGAGAAGGAATTTCTTACACATAAAAAGACACATATAACAGACATTGAATGGACTTGGCAGCTGGGGGTAGTCCCCCAGACTCGGAAGTTGTTCACCATTTCTCACAAATGTACGAAGCTCAACAAAATCTTAGCAACATAAAAGGTCAGAGAGCAGTAGAAGAATTCCTATCCTTGTACCCAAGCCTGCAAATTTTATCCGTGTTTTCATTGATTCTGGATGCAAAAGGCCTTCCCAATCATTGAATGCTGCTATATAGCATTCTATTTCATCATAAAATTTTATCCATCAATTTTATCATCTCAATTGTATATATATTCATTTTATCATCTCAATTTTATACATCCATTTTATCATCTCAATTTTATACATCAATTTTATCATCTCAGTTTAATACATCAATTTTATCATCTCAGTTTAATACATCAATTTTATCATCTCAATTTCATACATCAATTTTATCATCTCAATTTAATACATCAATTTTATCATCTCAATTTAATACATCAATTTTATCATCTCAATTTCATAGATCAATTTAACATCATCATTTGGTCACACTTGACTGCAATTACAACTCACACACTTGAGTTGTTTCCAAAAAGTGCTTTAACAAGCCACATAAAATGCATCAATGATATTTGATGCACTTCTACCAAACCAACAATAGAATTCTAAGTCATCAGATATTTTCCAGTAAATAATAATTTATAGAGGCCAAAAACCATGTCAAAAAAGAACAACAATTTTGCAATGATTTGTTTTACATTCCTATTATCATCTGTTATGCCAAGGAAAATTATCTCCATCAAAAATTTATTTTAAAGTATGTTTTTATAGGTATTTTTGGAAGTGTCTCAAATTATACCAAAAGTTAGGGCAGTTTGGGTCACTTTTACCTTTAATTACAAACTACAGTTGAAAGCAATGGTTAATATTTACTTCACTCTAACCAACTGTACAGATCCTCTCATTCACGGGTTTTGAATTTTTCTCTTCAGTGGTACAAACCCAATTTTGAAATGTTCACAAAGAGAAACAGTTAAAAATTAATTTATATTAAAATAAAAATTGAGATTTACTTTAAAGTAAAGCCATGAGACTGGAAGTGATTTAGGCTATGCGAATAAACAACACGTCTCTTGCTTCTTTCCAGTAATGTTATGTCAGGTTAGGTTGGTTACGTCAATTTGCATCATTGTATTGTATCACCATATAAACAGCTTAAAATGCCATCCATGAAACTTTTTACATCCATGCTTCTCAATTTTTTTAAATTAAGTTTTCAGAACTCGGGCAAACTTATCCAATGAATAAAATGAAGTTTATGTAAAGAATGAATATTTTGCAGCTGGTCACAGTCAGATAAATATTAACAGCAGCTAAAATTTGTCCTACATCATTTCATAGTTCCTAATCATGCCTACAATATGACTTTGATCATAAAGGTATACTACTGTATACCTATACCCAACAGAAAGATTCTAGCATGCCATTGTAAAACCAAACTGTACAAATGTATGTGAATTATAATGGAACAATAAAATTATTTTTGATTTTTGAATGTCTTTATCAGTATAACTTTTAAGAATGCCTGGTACAAGAGACGCAAATTTTGGTCAAGTTTGCATAATTACATTCCATTAATATGAAAATGCTTTGAAAATCATTACTTGAAATATACTGCCTGTTTTAACACCTTTCAAAAATAAGTTCCTGCAACTCAAAAAATATTTCTTTCAGGACATCAAAATGAGAGTTTTACAATAAATAGGACACTCTGGGCAGTTGCTCGCCGTAATGTTAATATTAACCATACAGTCTGTTGAAACATATACAAAAACAGACTTTCATAGACAAATTGGATGCAGAAGTAAAGAACATAAGTCAAAATCTTACATATCAAAATGTTGACCTTGTTGTTCAATATTTACTAAACTGTAGACTAAAGTCCTAAAGTAAATGGTAAATCAAATAGCATTGTAAATTTTACTTATAGATTAAATATGACAATCTAATGGTAACATTGTGTCACCTTAACAACACACCAACGTTGCCATGCTACACAAATTGATAGGATTTAAACTTCAGAACACAAACCAAACTTTTGCAAAAGAAATATAATACTAAATGACAACGTCAGCACGAAGATATTCTTTAATTGTCTCTTAGTGGAATAGATTACATCTGTCTCTAAGTATGGTTACCTAACCAGGCCAAAACGGAAACAACAAACGACAACACACAACTTGTATGAACACTGGAAAGTTGGGAACAAGTAGTTTTCTCTTTCACGAGAAATGGTTGAAGCCTAGAATACTCACAGCTTTCAAAGACCTTCGAATAGAGTGACGATAAAACAAACGTTGCTAGCGAATTTTAAAACTTATACGCACGTCACAAACCCAGATGAGTTTGTGGTACAACTGACTTCAACACCACCATGTGGTCACTCAGGGTTGCCACTGATCACTTGTACTTGATCTGTGTTGTTGCCATTTTTTCACCAGTCCGAATTGCCAACGTTGGCCCGTCAATAATATCTTGAAATATCTGGGATCTTGAACAAACCCTCCAAAAAATATATCTGAAATTAATTTATGCTAAAAATAAATACGTCCTAATAACTGGAAGTTTTAGAATCTGATTATATATATATAAACTGGATATCACATTATATTTATTTTATTTTATTAAAAATATGGATATATGTTTCCGTTATGACAAATTCAGTAAGTCGAAGGTATATGGAAACCTCTTTCTTGGCACCTTGTCTGTAGTTAATGACTGACACTCCAAGAATTTTTGAAAGTGAAATGTTAGTTGAATCGTCCAGTCGTAGCAAGCTGTTCAAATAGTCATTAACGATCAGTACAAGCAGGAGGGCTCCATGGCGTACTGGCCTCGCAGCCGAGAGAACCAGGTTCGAATCCCGACTCAGGCGAGGCATTTCACGTAACCACGGAGTACTTCCCTTGGAAAAGAAGCATAAACCACTCATTCCTCATATCCCTCACCACGCCAGCAGTTGTAAGGCATTGGAAACCCAGCGGTAAAACGTGTTGGAATTAATAAAGGTTATTTTTTGGAAGACACCCATATATGGGCATCGAATGCTAACTTTACCCTCAATTCTGGCGTTCGGTCGGAAGCCAAGGAGCTGTGCAGCCTCTTAACGTCCGACCGGAGTCCAGAATTGAGAGCAAAGTTAGCATTCGATGCCCAAATTTGGGTGTTTTCTGTACTTGAAAGATCTGTGAAGGCCCTTTAACTGGTAGGTGAAGACCAGAATCAGAGCCTAAGCTTTGTCCGTAGTCTTTTATAGCTCCCTACCTTCTTATATTTGCTTTATTTTCATTTTGCTGTCGGGGTGAAAGTCAAGGCACTGCGCAGACCTGTCCCTGTACGTCCTTAAAGTCCCCAGTGCGCCACTGTTAGGTTACATCAGGTACAGATAGGCCTTCGAAATTTCAATATGTGGTGCCTAAAATGATAATTTCAATTTTTACAGTTTCTTCACTGATTATTATTTGTCTTTTCTTTCTCTTTCTTCTCAACTTACTGCTTTTGTGAGGAGAGATGGAATCCCGTGTGGGAACACACCTGCGCGAAGATTCCGCGTTTCTTACATACAGTCTGCGCTGAATGGTTCTTTCTTTCCCCTCTCCTGAGATCGCCTTTGAGCCTTAACCTTGTTAACTAACTAACTGACGAACAAACGAACAATACAACAAGCTAGACGATCAGAGTTTCAATCTAGTATGATACTAAAACGCTGGTCGTCTTGTTTGCTTGCTTGAAACCGTGCACACGTCTGTCTGTCGGCTCTGAGATATTCGAAATTTATACTCTTCATTTAATCTTGTATTGTGGATACCGACTTAACTGCATAGGATATATTTCTGGATACGGTTTGATTTTGATAAATTTTATTAGACCCAACGGGTCACGTGTCATCTAGTATTATATACGTGGATGAGAGAGCGGTTGCTACGTCACTCAACACCAAAGTAACAAGGTCGATGGGACGGCGTCCACGAGTGCCTCATTGTGTCTGCTCGTACAGCCGCCACGTGTGAATAAAAATAATTCAAATTCAACGCGTTTATTTAATCTAGCCTTAAAATTATACATTTTAACGATGTACGTCTACGTCACTGCCTCCTCACCCACCTCACTTGCTACCAGGCCTATGTAAACACACACACACGCCCACACACACACGTCTATACATGTTTGTACGCGAGATCGTAAATTGTAATAATCTCCATCTCAAATATTTGCATATGAATTACAGGAAATTTACTCTTCATTGTAAAAAGAGACACAAACGAGACAAAATGGACACAACGCAGACTGTTGACATCAAGAAAGAAGGAAAAATCTTTTATTCCGATCTCAATCACATCACGTGCATCCTTCACTAGCGTCTGAAATTTTTTTACACGTAGGTACTTGTTCGAGGAAGTTTTATATACAGCTAGATGCATTAGTTTTATATATAGCTAGATGCATTAGTTTTATGTATAGCTAGATGCATTAGTTTTATATGTGTAGCTAGATGCATTAGTTTTATATATAGCTAGATGCATTAGTTTTATATATAGCTAGATGCATTAGTTTTATATGTGTAGCTAGATGCATTAGTTTTATATATAGCTAGATGCATTAGTTTTATATATAGCTAGATGCATTAGTTTTTTATGCGTAGCTAGATGCATTAGTTTTACATATAGCTAGATGCATTAGTTTTACATATAGCTACTCGTAGGCCCGAATAAGTTCCCTGACTTCCAGGACATTTTACATACACGTAAATATCCTAATGCACTTGTCCTCAACGTACACAAGTCTGATCAAGTAAAGAATTTCTTGAGATCAAAAGACGTGATTTAAAGTTACGAATTCAATGATGGTTTTGTCACGTTCACGTTTCAACATTCGATACATTTATTCATGCACCGCAAGTTTTGTTCATTTATTCATGCACCGCAAGTTTTATTCATTTATTCGTGCACCGCAAGTTTTGTTCATTTATTCATGCACTGCAAGTTTTATTCATTTATTCATGCACCGCAAGTTTTATTCATTTATTCATGCACCGCAAGTTTTATTCATTTATTCATGCACCACAAGTAACTTACACCGGACACATGATTACAACCAAGTGAGAAACGGCTGAATAAATTATGTAGAATATTAACTATTCTAATATGTTTCTGATCACCTTGAAACTCGTTACTCCTTTTTTTGTCCTTCGCATGCATACGGTTAGAAAATATATGCATATTTCATCAGTCGAACATGATTCGTATATTGTACAACTCGTATATTGTTCATATATTCTACATAATTCGTACACAAACATACGAATATTCGTATATATACGCCTAAAACATATATATTTCAATATTTACTACAGATTCGTAAGTTGTACAATTCACACATTACATTCGTATTGAAATATTCTACACACCTTGTGTACAAATCGCATGCTCATTAATGTACGTTCGTACACACGAGGCTAGAGACCGACCCAGACTCTGCAGCCGGTTCTGATGAAGAGAACATGCGTAAATCTGGCCTTCAATTGAACAACATGAAGGATATGAATTCAATATTTACAATAATGACCTTGGGACTTGCCAGACTAAAGTTAGAGGGAGGCACATTTAAAATAATTAGAGAACACGAGAAATTCGCATGAAAGAATTACAGTGGGACATATAGTCCCATGAGTGGAGTTAGAGGCTCTCCGTGCCCCTCCTCGTCAGACGTGTCCCTCTTCGTGCCCCTCCTCGTCAGACGTGTCCCCCTCCGT
>VOMN01091382.1:0-86257 GCA_014899125.1 Orchestia grillus
ATTCCCAATGTGCGAAACAAAAAACACCTGGCGCGTCAGGTCGTAAATTTGAGGTCAAGCCTAGCCAAAATGTGAGCCCGAGGTCAACACTATCCCGGTGATTTCTGAAATTACACCCTGACTCCAGTACATGAAGGTTTACACTAAATTCTGCTAAAATATAAGCAAAACAAATTATTTGAGAGCATGATAGTTCATTAGATTTTAAATTAAGAAAAAATAATTAATAAGTTTATTTCATAGCCATAAATTCTAATTCTAAAATAAATTCTTAAATATTCTTACTTACAAAATCATCAAAGCTTAACAGTTTGACACATTTCTGATGTACATATATCTAAAATTTATTGATGGTAAATTGCTATGCTCTACTATATACATTTTGATGAATAAACATTAGGATAACATTTCAATTACTGGTTAATGTTTACTACAGCCAACTGCACAAATTATCCTGTTTGTGGTACAGCCTTCATTTTAGTTTTATTAGACAGGAATTACACTTATAAGAAATGGAAACCTATTTTCAATGTTTAAATGCATAATAAAGCTGTAATGAGGGACATTCAAACCATTCCTGCACAAATTCACCAAAGTTCCAACAAGTCTACAGAAATTTGGGTCACATTTCTGTACTCCCATTGCATTGTGTCAAATGAACAAAACAAACCTTTCCTAACATAACAATTTGTGATGTTATGTAACCCTAATACTACCAAATATATCCCAACATAACTGGGAGGAAGCACAGGAGCAAGAAACGAAGAGTACAATATAGGCTAATTTTTAATCACTATACCTTACAAATCCCCTTTTAAAAATATACTTCCATCACTCACAAAAAACTTGTTCAATTAAACTAAAATAAAAGCCATACAATGAATACAACACTTGGTGCAGTTGGCCACAGTAAAGTAAATATTAATCAATTTACTTATTTTATTATAATAGCAACATCACAAATTTTAGAACTAATTCTTCATCATAACTTGGTAAGATATAATTTATCTACCAAGATAATTAAAATACAACATGTGGATTGTCATGACCAAGTAACATTATATTATATTACTGCTTTAAACTTACTTTTCCATTTTAAAAATACGTAATTAAGAGTACATGCTACAACCATACCTCACTTGAGTACAATCCAATGACTAAATCAACCAGTAAACTATAAATAGGCTCAAAGTGTAGGGTTGTCTCAAATAATTTCTACACAACCTGTTATCTATTGCCAGCAAGACAAAGGGAAAAAATGGCAAAAAGCTCGCTCTACCAATGACTCAAGACTAAAACATATAGGTTTAAAATTTAATACAACTCAACTCAACTGAACTTAGCACACGCTGCTTGAATATCCTCTCGAATACTGACGCTGGAGCTCTTCGAAAAGCAGACACACAAATATTCAAGGTCAGGAACATGGCGCAACTTACAACGCACAATCACACTTCTTCCCAGATCCTTGCTTTCAACCGAGTTCTGTTTCGAATGAAACGAATTTCAGACGATTTCTTAAGGCGTCTAAATTATTAATATACCGTTTTATCTGTTCATACAAATAGAGAGACGAAAAATAAATTCAAACTGCTCATTATTATATAAATCAAATTGCAAAATCGTTATGTAGTAAAACTGGGTATATGGCATGAGTCATTTGTAACTTAACACTGACGCAACAGAAAAAAATCAATCCATATATGACAAAATACATAAAAATGATGACTCATTCAAATACCGAGTGAAAAAATACATACTTTTCATTAGAAACTATAAGCAACGTTGAAATTCGTGCTTTCGCTTATAGGCACAAAGATCTAACAATATATGTAAGCTATTTATTTATTTAAAAACAGTGCATTCAAAAAATTGAAAGTTATAAGTTCGAATACATTTTAACAAAATACGTGTTTACTATAATTTTATTCAACGAATATAAACAGTCAACTGAAACAAACTGAAATTTTAAAATGACATGAAAAGATACCGTAAACTGGACAATTAAAATTTACGTTCAGAAATTTGTATACTTCGTCAAAAAAAAGTTTTAATAGTCCACCACGTGCAAATTAAAGAAACACACCATGCTGCAGAATATATTTTGTTTTGCTTTTTAATTCTTTACAAGTCCAAATTGTCATTTAGCATTACTTTTTGGCCAGATCCGTCTGTGAAGTTTTATTTCGCTGATTGAAGGTTCAGTTTCACAGAAGCAGTCATTTACACAATTTTGAATCGCAACAGTGCGAGCTATCATCTTACGAGCGTCTTTTTATATGCCTTTGTAAATTTCATGTCCCTTTTTTATAATATTATTCGAACTCAAAATTGTGCAAGTACATACCGTACAGAATTTCAGCACCTCGTTTATGTCTAATTATATTTTTTAAAGCAGAACCCTTCACGCCGTGAATTTATTTCACCCAGTAAACTTACTTTTATTTCGTGTTATCGCGCTTGGATGAAATAATCCATTTGAAGCCAAGGCAAGATAGGCGAGCATAGGTTCAAGGACAATTAAAATACGAGTAAGATTTGTGAAATTTATACCCAGACCATTTTACTCACAGTTCAAAAGAGAACGATCAAAAATAGAGCCTCTATACACAACAGTTGCTTGGCCCCACCCTCAGAAAATAGCAACAGGCGGGAATGCGGTAGTTGGTGTTGGAAGACCCCCACGAGACGACTCTGTCATGAGAACTGATGGTTTACACCTATAACGTTATTGTTAGCCTCTCAAGCATCGCATCTTTAATACGTTCTTTTGCCAATGTAGTCTTTAAGACTTGCGTATTATTAAAAGCAGTCGCCTAATAAGGACGTTACTTCAAAAATATGAACCTTAACCGACACATTATGCAGCTTTTGAGTGGCCAGTGTTTAAAATATAGGTACTGATTAAGAGTGAATCGAGAGTGAGAGATGCAAAAGTTGCATGAATCCCAACTGTCGTATCTTTTCTTCAGTTAGACCTTGTTTCGAAGATATACAAGCATATTTATTACCAACTTGATGAATTTGCCAGAGATATCTGGTGGCAGTGGTTGTTGTATTCCCACGGTCACAGTCGGTTACACAGACCGCCGGTTTTCTGGGGTAATTCGTTAAGGAAGGAACCATATTTCTAGGCCAGCTCTACCACAAGCGTCACATGAGCTCTTGATGCAGCAACTACTCAGGAGGGTAACATAACCTGCTCGTGGAGTTACAAATCCATGGTATTCTATTGGCATTAGAATTGACCGCAAAAGCACAATCACTAGGAGAATGATAAAGAAATGGCGTCCGTGCAACAAACTCGGTAGTTCTTCAAGACTCGTCGATATTTTTAGAACAACGTACTCTAACGTGCTTACAAATTTTGTAAACCTCTCAATGATTCATTCTAAAGTTTGCTATTATATTTCATTCATTTACAGATGAACAATATATAAAAACCATTCAAGATCAACTGAAAAACTGACGACGCGAACTAAACACAATTTTCCAAGTCCAGCATGGCGCACTGACCGTAATTTACGTAGTTGACCGAGACCTAAACATTCTTGAACACCTGTGCAATTAAACTCAACTTCACTCAAAGTTTCGCCAGATTGGATTAGATTACTAGTTGGTTTGAAGCTCTCTATCCACATGCAGTGTGATCAAAAGAGAGCGATGAGAAGAAGGGATCATTTAATACGGACTAGGGTGAACGGAGAATCAATGCACAAGGTGCGTTCCTGCACAAGATCCTCTGCGCATAGAAGTCAAGAATGAGGAGGAAAAAATTAACGAAGAACGAGTGTTATACGAAGGAACTGGACACAAAAGGTAAGGGTCCCAAAGGCCTCCACATGGCTGAGGTAACCTAACAGTGTCCTCCTGGGGAGGCCAGTCCACATAGCATACGATGGACAAACTTGACTAACCGAACCCTATTGCCTATCCTGTGCTCCCTGAAAGACTTTTCACGGCAATGCTACGCGGCATGCAGCCTGGCATGGACTGCACAGTATTATGGCGAAATAATGCAACGTGATACTGCCAGAAAGGGATAAACTGGTGACAATTTCTCTTCAACGTTATGCTAGAGCTCGACTTTTTCACTGGTGACAGTTTCTCTTCAACGTTATGCTAGAGCTCGACTTCTTCAGTTAATTCCTGATATAGAGTAGATACATTTGATGTATAATATTGACCAAAATAATATAGCTTGATGGAAAAAATGGCTTGCTTCGGTCTCAGGAATTTTTTTATTCGACTATTCAGACAGATATAAATAAAAATTTCTATTGATTCACGCCAGACTGAGAGGATACCACAGCTTACTAGTAATAAAGCAATGGTGCTCAACCTGGTGTTTAAGGTCTTTCATGGGCACATGAAGGGGGTCACCAATTCTTATTATTAATTATTACATCCCACACATGCAGGTAATATTAAGGCCCGAGCCCTAAATAGCTCACATGTCTAAATCTATCGTCTGAAAATGGCAAAGCGATTTAAAAATTGGTAAGAGACTGCCACCCAAAAAAAAATCTCAACCGCTTGGGAACCAGTGATAAAAGGCCAGGAACATAAATAGCACCCAGGGCTAACATAAATGAATAATAGAGGATGTAATATGTCTTCTCTTATCGAACTCAACTTGCTCCTAAATTACGCCGTGTTCGGTTAACCAGTACGCATACTATGGATTATTGACGCATTATACGTTAGTTTTAAGCTCAGTAACCACATGAAATGGGATCCAAAGAACGAAGAGAAGGGACCGTTTAGTATGGCTTGCAGAAAGCATAAAATCTATTCACAGGTGTGTTCTCACATCGGATTCTCTGAGCATAGTAACAGCAAGTTAGGGGTGGAGGTAGAAGTAAGAACATAGAAGATATAGCGATGAAGGTATGAAGATCGAAAGACGCTAAGTGGGTACGAAAGATAGAAGTTCTAAAGGCCTACCTATAGCTGAAGTAACCTAACATGGCTCCCCTGGGGTCGCCAGTACTCCATAGCGCAGGATAGACGAATCTGACTATCTTAAGTTGGTAGTTGTAGTGGTAGTGAAAGCAGCGCTTCAGAAACTCAGTCTATTTCGCACCGAAAGAGTAGGGACCATTTAGTATGGACTTAGGAGAACGGGGATTCTATGCACAGGGTGTGTTCCCACACAAGATCCCCTGCGCATAGAAACAGCAAGTTAAGAAGGAAGAGCAAGAAAAGACAAATAAGAAATAGCGAAGAAGGAATGAAAACGGAAGGAAGCAAAGTGGGCACGAAAGACAGAAGTCCCGAAGGCCTATCTAAAGCTGAGGTACCCTAGCAGTACTCCCCTGGGGGCGCTAGTCCCCATAGCATAGGATAGGCAAACCTAACTAACCTACCTCTATTGCCTATGGCCTATCCTATGCCCCCTGAGGGGTTGAGACTATCTTAACACTACTGCCTCTCTCATGTCCTCTGAGGGGTGCCAACTCTGCAACACCTGGCTTTCAAACAACATTACTTTTCGGTAAATTTAATGAAGGTGATGAAATATGACAATAATGAGGAGGTGGCTATTTGCTAAAATGCCTTAACGTTAGGTACTAAAATATTATAAACAGTAAATGGGCATTCCTAATTTTTAAAAAATATATGGAAATGAAAAATACGGGAATTTACGAGGTCACTGAACTTCAAATTCGAATTTTATCTTCCTTTGAAAAACGATGGTTATTTATACTTATAAAATTTATACATTTATAGATTGTGAGAGCAAATTTCAAGTGACTTTAAACATTTCTTTTCAGTAAAAAAAAAAAAAGATTCATTGCAGTAAATAAAACTGACATCTCAACAGGTACCGTATGTTGCCAGAAAGAAACAAGTAACACTGCGAGATCGATTCAGCAAGTGGCACCAAGCAATCAATGCCTCGTGACAAGAGCACGTGCTCAGCCACTAGATCAGGACAGAGACAATAGCTCAATGCATTATTCCCTCATTTGGCCATCCTCTTCATCGTCTTCCTCTGCGCCCCGGATGTAGAGGACATTGTTGCACCGTACCAACACCTCTCCCAGGCTTCCTGTGCTCTGGCCTTCGATGTACTCTTCTGTGTTGGCCAGCTGCACACACACACACACAGATTACATGACTTGCTTCAATGAAGTCTCCCACTTGAGTATCAGCCATGCTGGAAATTTTAGACAACTTGTCATACAGTCGTGGTCCTTGATGCCATGAGAAATGAACTAGTAGAGAGAAAATGTAGGAGTTACACAAGCTATGGTTATTTTTTCTTGTGGTATCAAATTATCCAGGTAGAAAACCTAGATGAACTTATTAATTAGTTTAAAGGTCCCAATCCACATGGAATGTGTTCTTTCCACATGGAAAGAACCATTTAATATTGACTAATAGAGAACGTGGAATTATACACAAGGTGTGTTTCCACATAGGATATCCTGCGCATAGAAACAGCAATTGAAAAATGAAGAGAAAAAAATTTTTAAAAATACGGCAACTGAGTTCAAAGTCAAAGAATCAAAGTAAGCACAAAATATGGAAGATTCAAAGGCCAATCTATGGCTGACCTTACAGTACCTACATGGGCACAAAGTCTTTAATTTGAGCATAAATGGCCAGTCACAATGCAGCTCCACAAGCTCGCACTTAATTTTCCCATTTACTACTTAATTAAGTTAACTACCTCCACAGAACATCCTTTATGGCCTGGAAGTGATAAGCTAAAGAAGCAACAGGTTACTTGAAAAAACGAAAACTAATGCAATAAAAATTTATGCATTTTTCATTATTTTACAGTAATCAAGCTTCCTCATTTTTTACAACGATCAAGAAAAAAGCTGCATCATTGTGTCACATTTAAATACTTTGGAAGAAAAGTTGTAGCAAGGCAAACTTGCCAGCACTCCTGGAAACACTGGTAATAGTCCTTGCATTTGTTATGCCCAGTGCTCGAGACTAACTGTGCCATTGCACCTTCAGTACAAGTGAACACTGGGCAAATATCGTGAACGGTGACACAAAGACCTCAAATTAACATAGCATAACAATTTTGAGGTATTAGGCTACAATAGCAATATGGCACAATTCCTTAATTTTA
The DNA here is from genome assembly GCA_014899125.1 of Orchestia grillus. Lineage (NCBI taxonomy): Eukaryota > Metazoa > Arthropoda > Malacostraca > Amphipoda > Talitridae > Orchestia > Orchestia grillus. Next base: position 7,094 of record VOMN01091382.1, read on the forward strand.
TATTTCACATGGTAACAGACTTTTGTTGTTTACAAAACAACTAAAATTCATGGATGATGATGAAAATCAATTATTCAGTTACCAGTAAAAATACCTCTACAAAATATAGTCAAATTCAGCTGCTGTCATGGGACTTTGATTTCATAAACCAAGCATAAATTCAAACGATCTTTTTGATCTATCATATATTTTTGCAATTTTTGACTTGGATTTTTTACATTACAATGCAAGTAACATTGAAGAATAAAAAATGTGATTTGTAGAATCTCAAAATAATAAGAAAAAGAATTCTCTACAGAATTGATATACTTGTAAAGGGAAGGCCTTGACAAAAGAAAACTGCACTGATAGTCAAGTGTTTTCCAACTAATGAAGTTTGTAAGTTGAAATATTTTAATGAAATCTTAAGCAATTGCTCACATGATACCCAGAATTTTTTTCATTTGCAATTAATAATATTTACAAAATTATACAGTAACTAGAGCAAACACATTGTAAATTTACTTTAGCCTTTAACAAGTATGATTGAGCTAATGCTACCTATCACTACCCTACAAAATTTAGAGATGAGCAGATGCTTGAGGCTTATGCAGACTTGTAACCATGTCAACATTGACAATACTGTCAACTGCTACCTATATGTGTACAGTATAAATGTCTAAGTTGATATGCCTGAACTTTTTTTAATTTGGGATACAATATCAAAATCTGTTTCCGGCAGGTGATCTTAACAAAGTTTTCTTCAGTAACAGCACCAGTACAATCAAAATTGAAATGATTTTTTACTATTTTAAGCAGATAAATTGCTTCTACTACCACAAAGAAAAGAGATGCTGCAAAAGATTACATGACAGAGTGAAACCCTTGGAAGAAAAGTTGTAGCAAGGCAAACTTGCCAGCACTCCTGGAAACACTGGTAATAGTCCTTGCATTTGTTATGCCCAGTGCTCGAGACTAATTGTGCCATTGCACCTTTAGTACAAAGGAATACTGGGCAAATATTGTCAACAGTGACACGAAGACCTCAATCATACATAGCTTGGCATTTTAAAATAGCTCAGTTCACTGTAAATAATATCGTGCATCAAACTTCAGCATATCATTCTTTATTTCATGAGGTAACAAATGGTTGCCATTTCTCAACAAAAAAGAATTTGCGGTTGAAGGTACAACACTACTTTTAAATTACAAGCACAAATATCTTTACACAACTGCAAAATTTAGCTACTTCCTTGACATTTATTTTTTCTATCACCTATCACACATAAATGAAAATAACTGATCCATGATGTACCCTCCTTCCAAATCTTACCAAGAGACAACACCTTCTGCACTCTACTCCTATTCTCGTGAAAATTTAATGGCCTTGTTATAAGAATATTGAGACCTACATTGAACAGCAAACTTATAATGAAATAAGCCACCAGATTGATTTTCATAAGAAAGCAAGGAATTAAATACATGCAAATAAACTGCTCTGTGAGAACTGTCGAGCAATCGAGCTCCAAGTTGCATAACACATGAAGCACACAATCTCAACACGAGGGAGTACCTGCATGTTCATGTAGCCGTCTACAGACACAAGGATGCCCTTGTACTCATGTCCCCACTTGAGCTTGACCACCACAGCCTGGCCTGTGAGCTGGTTCAGGAAGGGCTTAGGGTTGATGGGAGTGGGTGGGGCAACAGCAGCCTGAAATGAATGAAAACAAAATAAAATTCCAGGATTTTCAAAAACAACATTGGTATTAGTGTACAATACAGAAGTTGATTAAATAACATTCTTATTTGACCACTTTGTCTACTAAAGAACCCAAGAAAAAATGTCACTCCATTCTTACACATAATAAATTAGGCCATAAAATTGAGTAATTAGAACAAAAACCCATTTAGCACTACCAGTTTTAAAAGCAAGTGATCAAACCACATTAATTTAAAAGTAAAACCTATTCCCAAGATAACAAAAAGTGTAATTTACTTATGATCTGAATTGTGCTGAATTCCCACTAGTTATTTCAGCAAAGGATATATGCAACAGTGACATGTAATGTTAATACTTTCTAAACATATCCTGTCAAACTGAGCTGTGCAGAGGTACATAATAATTAAATAAATTTATCTATGGTCACACCCTATATTAATCTTTACAAGTCATATTTTATTCCCAGACATTCTAACTGCATTCCAGACTAAGCTATCAAAATTTTCTAATTCTATAATTTTTTCGTCCAGTAGTCATCAGCACTGTATCAGTTTGCACCATACAATTTTATTTTAAGACATTGGCCAGGATTGTCAACACAGTAGGTTTTCAGTGCTGGTGACAGGCTCAAGCTTTTTACTTACAGGTTCAATATGTGACTTTATACAACTTGTCAATTTAAAATATGATATATAATTATTGAAAAAGGACATTTTCATAGGCTTGGGTAAATGTATACTTTACTGCAGGAAAATTGCTCTGAGTATCCTATTCATTGTACAGCATCCATTTTAGTGTCATTGGATAGAATTTTTTCTTGAATGATGGAAATCTACTTTTGAGAAGTTTATCATAAGATAAAATGATAAAAATTAGTCTAAATCATACAACCTGTCTCCCATACCTATGCTTCCTCCTGGTCAAATTAAGGTTACATTAGGTTACAGTTAGGATTATGTTACTTCAGGAAAGGTTTGTTTCATTCATTTGACAATATGCAACATGATATAAAAGGATTAAAATACAGGTCAAATTTCTATTGATTAGTAAAATTCTGGCATATTAGTATGGGAACAGGTTGAAGACTTGGTTAATATTTGCTTTACTGCGGCCAATTGAGCAGGGTGTGCTATCCATTGTACAGCCTTCATTTTGGGATCATTGTGGATGATTTTTTTCCTGCAAGGCACAAGCCTATTTTCAAGACAATTATGATAAGATGAAAAAGTACTTTATAGTGTTCAACCTGTCTCCTGCTCCTGTACTTCCTCCAGGTTACATTAGCATCACATTGGGGCGGAGTGTAATAATGGTTCCTTGGAATAATAATTTCTGAAAAACTGAGTCCAAAATTCTACACAAGTATCAGTTAACAATTTATTACGCTACCTTACATGACCACGCCTAATTAGCAACTGCTGATACATGACGCTGCAGAGCACAGCTCTGCTGGCAAAATGTAGCTACTACCCCATTCACATATAGGCCAAGTACCAAATTCTGTCATAAATTGGGTAGCAAATATTATCAAGTCTTACAAAATGTCATTTTCCATTACATTAAATGTTTTCTTAACATTAAAAATCATATCTTCATGATTTTTGGGGCCATAGTTCATATTCTTAAATAGTTGAAAAATAATTTTCATGCTGTCTCTCACGAACACATTATTGTCTGCTTTTGGTCACCCATCGTACACAAGTGATCACAATGAGCACTTGGGCCCTAGTACCCTTGACATCTTGGATGCAAAAGCATGGCAGTGAAATGTTTGTGTCAAAAGTGTTTAATTTATACATAGAATTACTAAAACAAGTGGAACACAGGAATTGTTATATCAAATTACATACTGTGAGGCATATTTTAATTGATATTATGCAAAAATTGATTGGCTACACTTTAAAGTGGATGCTTGCAAAATTAGGGTCCCCTGTTTACTTGCCATTTCAGATAGATATAGCACAGATCACTAACTTTGCCTTTTATCAATTGGGGGGGGGAGGGGGGTGGTTTGATGTGCAGAGACTATGTTTTTGTTCTGTCTTTGGTCATTTCTCTTATTTTTCCCTGGAGTGCTTGTTTGTAGTGAGCTTTAAAGTTAGCTTTAGAACTATTGAATTTAAAAAATCATAGACATATGCTTTGATTGTCTTCACTTATCACTATGCATAGATGTTGGTCATTTTAAAATTGGTATATATTGTCAATGAGATTTAGGGCCCCCTTTAGAGTAACACTAAACTTGACATTTTATGAGTTATTTAAAAAAAACAATGGTTAACATCCAAGTTGTTGAATTCAAATTGCTAAAATGCACAAGCAGAATTCACTGCAAAATTTTCAATTTTATTTATTGTGTTTTGAACTTGATAAAATGACTTCTCTGATGCAAGAGAAAAAATTTCTATTCGCTGAGCAAACTCCCATTATGCATTGTGTTAGTTTTCAATATGAGTTACTTTAAATTTGAAACAATTTATTGCTACAAGTGTAACATCATTTAAAGATATTACAAGCATGAATTTCTCACACCATTATAATGGACAGTAAGTTTTTTATACATAGCTATTTGTGGGCCCGAATAAGTTTTATGACTCCTAGGGCATCCTATAGGACCTTATGCTAAGTGTACATACACATGTAAACATCCTAATGCACCTATACTTAACTTATACATAACTGATCAAGTTTATTTTATTGAGCGAATAAATTAAGTAAATGATTTAAAATTAGGGATTTATTCATGTCAATTTAATAGAGATTGACTGCAGCGCAATCCTCATCAAGTGAGTGACTGTGATTAGATTATGAGGAAATTAAAAATCTTTACCATGATGTCATATTGCAGAAACAATAATACTGAGGGTGTTTTTTGTTTATATGAAGTAATTGTTTAGTTGTAAGGTAAATGGTGTTTTAAGTCAAGTTCCATACCCCTTCCACCCTTGGCCAATACTGATGATGAATTAAAACCTACACCAACCAATCAACAGACCGTAAATTTGAGGTCAAGCATACCCAAAATGTGAGCCCAAGGTCAACATTGTGCCAGTGATTTCTGAAATAACACCCTGCAGTAAGGTTAGCTTAGGGCTATGTTACATTGGAAAAGGTTAGATTAAGAAAGGTTTGTTTTGTTCACATGACAATGAAATGTGACAAACATGTGTAAAATGTGGTACAAATTCCTGTATACTTGGTCAAATTTTGAACTATAAGTAAAGGATCAGTCTGAATATCCTTTCATTCTCTCTTTCTATGCCTCAAAATTTTTTAAAAATAGATTTCTGCCCATCAAAAAAATAATTTGTACCTAATGATTTCAAAATAAAGGCCGTATAATGAACAGGATGCTTTGTGCAGTTGGCCACAGTAAAGTAAATTTTATTCAAATATTTTTCAAAATAGCCTTTCTAAACAATACAACTTTGAAAATAGGTTGCCATCCCTTAGAAAAATAATTTCTATCTAATGACACTAAAATGAAGGCTGTATAATAAACAGGACACTCTGCAAGTTGGCCACAGTAAAGTAAATATATTTTTAACATATACATTTGAATTATATTATCTTTATTATACTTTTACTGAATTAATTCCTAGAAACTCAATTTTTGCCGGATTAGTTTTATAACCCACAATTAAGGCTAGTTGATTATACTACAATTGATAATAAACTTGATAAACTTCATAATATTTCAATTTTAGAAAATCATTTAATTAGAAAAATGAAATTATTAACAAAAAATTATTATACAAATCCAGATACACATACTTGTACGGTTATGCCACATTGATTTCATTAAAGAAGACAACATCTGATGCACTATACAAAAAATTAGATCAAACATAGTAAATAAACAATCAAAAATTCGGTGTGTTACCAATTTGCTTGACATTACAAAATTGTGCATGCCAAGAAATGGTGAACAAATTGAGATTCTAACGGCCACCAGGAGATTTGACAAATTCACGTGTATGATATTATCATGTTAGCATATTTTCATGACCATATAATTATTATTACTCTTATCAAATTTATCTACAAAAGATGTCATTTCATTGTCCTAATCCTTACAATTGCGATACTCACCATATTGCTTCTTTACAATACAATCGCGTGATTCCGAACAATATTTGGATGGATCGCGGCAGCAGACTCTTCTCACGAAACGTTTAACGAGGAGCCAGACATAAAAATTACCCTAAAAATGCATTCTTTTTTATCAATTCAAGAAGCAGAATTAAAGTCCTAAGAATGTCCACATAATTAAAGTTCAGTGTATATGCAAGCAATTACCTTGAAAGATAGATTAATTTTTCTTCAGACATTCTTGGAGAGATTTGTACATGCGCGCTGTCTTAGATAGTTTTATATAATATTTATACTTTTGTTATCTTTTTCTACCGGTTTCGCGAATTCTGTGAATCCGATAGACCTATGCAGTTCAGGTAATTGACATAATATCTCAATATTAAAATTTATGTCAATGACATTTCATTTGGAAATGGCCAAAATTAGCGATTTAGTATAACTTTGAATGATTTCCCTTGCTACGTACAGTAATAGTATACTGAATAAAATGAATTAACTTTTACCATGGATTTTGAAACTTACCTATACACACTATTTTCTGGCATCCATCAGAATTTTAAGGCATATATCACAGACCCTGGACGACACAGTCGCCAAGCGGACGCATGCTTGAGAATGAAGAGATGAATTCCTACAGAACCAAGGTTAGATTAGATTCTGAGTTAGTTTAAAGGTTCCTATTTACAAGAAATATGATCCAAAGAGAGCGAAAAAAAGATACCATTTAGTAGTGGCTTAAGAAAACGTAAAATCTATACACAACTGTGTTCCCACACAGGATTCTTCGCGAATAAAAAGCAAATTAAGAAGGAAAGGAAAGAATAGTGAGTGAAGAAGGCATGAAAATAGAAAGTATCAAAATGGGCATGAAAGATAGTACTACGGAATGTCTGGCTGAAGCTGGTTTTAGGACACCTAACCCTGTCCTACACACGTTCGTTGAAATAAAATTCAATGACAAACCATAACCAGATGGCTACCATAACTCTGTGAATTTCACGGATATCAATAAATACATCGAATATTGATATTTCAGTATAAAAGAGAACCGTCTCTTTAACTCTAATGAAAGGCTCTAAGCATGAGGTCGGGTATTCCTTTTGACCGAAATATTTTATTTGTATTTCGATGAGACATCTCATACTTACAAAAACGCATAATACACCTATGTACATTTTGAATAAAAATATCAACTAGAATTTAGCAGCGAGCTTGCTTCAGTCATCGAAAGGGCCAAATCTGGCTTGCGAATCATGATTGCCGTCCCTCCTGCTGCAGACGCACTGAACTTAGGCAACTCGAAAAGGAACGCCATCAGCGTACGCATCTCTCAGAACAATAAGACTTCATTTTTGCTCTTAAAACAGGAAATCTAAGCGAGATCTCATTCACCATCAGAAAACCAAGATTGTCTTCAATTCTTTCTGTTCATCTTAAAAGCCCGTCTACCGCTAAACTGTCAAAATATCTGCAAAATTATGCTAAGGTACATTCCCACACAGGATCCCGTTCGTATGAAAACGAAATTGAAAATTTAGGGGGATAAAAATAAAGATATAGTGAAAATTTCTTAAATGAAAAAAAAAGCAAAACGGAAACGCTGTGTATATGCAAAAACAAAAAGACCATGCTACTTTCTCAGAGAAGAGGACACGATTTCACATAATTCCACATTCAACGCCCAAAAATTCTAATGTAGCTCAATTGTCGAAACTTTAGTACTTAAAAAATAGCAGTGGTAGTAAGGATACCAGCGCTTTAGTAATTCGGATTATCTCGGACCGAGAGAGGAGGGACCATTAATTACGAACTTAAGAAAACGGGGAATTCATGCACAATGTGCGTTCCCCCATAAGATACCCTGATCACAGTAACAGCAAGCTAACAAGGAAGAGAAAGAAAAGGTTAAGATTAATTGATCTGAGAGGAAGGCACGAAAATGGAAGGAAACAAAATAGGTAAAAAAGATAGAAATCCCGAAGGCTTATCGGTAGCTGAAATACCCAACAGTACCCCAAACATCCCCTGTAGCACTATTTAAAAACTATTGAGGCACATTAAGCCAACGACATATGTCAGCTTACTTGGACAGGAGTGTGACGAAAAATTTGTGCTCATAGAGTTGTTCTAAACCACTTGCATGTCTCATAAAATTCGTTGCATTCAACTCATGCACGAACAATCGTATGCTTTATAATTGAGATAAGCAGATCTCAACAGAATATATATAAGGTTTAACTTAAGTAGCCCGCCAAGGTTGTCTCGGAAGTACTGCGGCAATTAACCGTTACAAATGCAGACGACATCACTTTTCACTTTAGTGGCTACAAATGACATACGATACATCAATTCGGTCAACAGCATAGGCAGATCTTTCGAAATCATCAGCTGCCCAGAACACTATAAAAGTAGAACACCCAAATTTGAGAGGATTGCTTCGAGATCATGTGAATTAACTCACGGATTTGTGTCCTGCACAACTAATTCAAAATCTCAAACCGTATTAGATTTCCGACTGACTTATAGCTATTAACGGCGCCGTTACCTTGTGAATGAAGACGTCTTAGCGTATCAAACACAGCAAATTATAAGTCCTGTGAGCCCTCTTAACCAAACGGAAAAGTGGATACGAGAGGTAGGAGACAAAAATTCCATTATAGAATAATTTAATTCTCATATTTACAAAGTGTGTACCGTAATTACAAGCCATATAGCAACTTCAGCGGCAACATATTTAGAATTTTACAAAAGAGAAACCAAGCATTGACCCGTAACTCTTTTAGATTGTAGAAACTAAACCATTACACAGAACTCTCAGAAAAAGAGACGGATGCTTCCATCCATCAGTCAGGGCTGGCTAAACCATGACTTCAACGGTGTTTCGTAAGGCAATATCTATGCACTGAGCGTCTTGATCTTTGGTTCGTCCTTCTTGGCGATGCCAGACAACAGCTTCTTGATTTCAGCAATGGCGCGCCCAGGGTTCAAGCCCTGAAGGGAAATAATAATGAGCTGAAATCTTTGATAAATTATTCATAAATTACGAAAACAAAGAATTATAGTCAATGTATTACAATATATCATTACACAATGAATATAATCAGATATAGTGTACAACAAATTGAAATTAAAGTTATCATATTTCAGTACCCTGGTTCCACTCATCTAAGGCGAAACACAGCAGGTAATCCATATATTGAAACTGATCGATGAACAAGCCTCTGTTGCTGAAGTACAGTAGCCTAGACCAATTAAAATGTTTGCCAATGAATACAGAAAAAATACACGAAAAGGTAGAGATTATGATCGAACATAGTTAGCCAGAAGAGCACACCGGCCATGTCTTCAAAACGGTGAAGAAGAACCCCTCAGTTACAATTAAAACATGCAAAATAAAATCATACGAAGTACTGTTTATTTATTAGATGCCAAGATTGAGACTGACAGAGTGAGCACATAGAGTTCCTCTATTAGAGGAACATAGAATTCTCACCCGATTCTAATCAGCACAAACTCTACATGACGCAATCAACAAGTCTGTTTAATTAATTCCGCAATTGTATGCGACGCGCTACAAAAGTTGGGATTTAGTTAGAATAATTCAAAGTGAAGTAATTTAAACCTAAATTCGAGTGTCTCGGTAGGTACAGCCAATTCACTCGACAAAACTAGCAGTTAGCATGTGACATAGCAGGGAGAAAACATTCTCTTTCCAGACAAGCCTTTTCCGTACCGTGTATCACAAGTAAGAGGGATATTAACACATGCAACAAGAGCAGAATCCAAGAGTGTACTCACCTTAGGGCACGTCTTGGTGCAGTTCATGATGGTGTGACAGCGGTAGACAGAGAAGGGATCCCTCAGCTTGTCCAGCCTCTCCTTGGAGTGCTCGTCGCGAGAGTCGATGATCCAGCGGTAGGCCTGCATGAGCACAGCCGGGCCGAGGTACTTGTCGCCGTTCCACCAGTATGAAGGGCATGACGTGCTGCAGCACGCACACAGGATGCACTCGTACAGACCGTCCTACATGGGGACATGTGGAAGGGAATGTGTACTCTTCAAAAGCACGGGATGCTATTCACACGGAGAAATTGAAAAATATCACAAAAATAGAGCTAACACAGGAAATAAGAATTTAGTAAGCTGTACAAGAAAAAAGACGATAGAATCAAATGACACAAGAGAAGTTCAACAGAATAGCAATACTGTATTTGCAATACTAACAAGTTTCTTGCGATCCTCAGTAGATTGCAGGTACTGTTTATCGCCAGGTTTCAGTCCATCTTCCCTCTGGAGCCACGGTTGGATGCTACGGTACTGTTCATAGAAATTGTTCATGTCTGGTACCAGGTCCTTTATGACGTACATGTGCGGCAGGGGGTATACTTTCGTAGTCTTGCTAAGGTTTGTGTCAATCTTGCTGTTGGGGTAAGAACACAACTAAAAACACTGGGGTTTTTGAGAAACAAATGGAGTATGCGAAAGAAATCAATAAGTTCATTTGCATGTATTTTACGTGATCATAGACACAAGTATTCCGAGGCATGCAAGGTAAATCATCTGCAGTAGGCAGTGAGGAAGTACCTGATGCAGGCAAGAGTGTTGACTCCACCGATGTTCATGGAGCAGGAACCGCAAATGCCTTCACGACAAGAGCGTCGAAGAGTCAGTGTAGGATCCATTTCGTTCTTGATCTTCAGCAAAGCATCTAGCATCATTGGACCACACCTGAAATTTGAATGAGTATATTATATCCTTGCAATATCAAAACCATATGACACTGACTGTAAATGTTTGGGTATCAGTCGTTTATCAGCTAGGAAAAACAATAAGAAATAGTTATTTTTATTTAATGTGATGTATTTACACAACTCAAAGATGGCTCAAACTAAAGCACATCACCATAAGAAGTAACTCAAAAATCAAAATAGCAACATCTCTGCTTGTGTTTCCAGTATGAACTGGGAGACTCATTCCACTGGAAATAGTGGATAAAAATACCTTTTGTAGACATATGTACTACAAATTGTGAGAGAAAGAAAGAAAAGGCACGAGTAATGATACTTTCAGATAAGTTATTTAAGAGGTTGAAATGGATTTATAAGCAATTTTTAGAGAAAGATTCTAACAATTCATTTTCACATAAATTATACCTACCTCAAATAATGTGCACAACTGTGCAACATAAACTCTCTTCAGTGAGCTAATTACACAAACTAGGTATTTACCTGGGGAATGTGCAGTATAAATGTAGAGTGCAGTAACACCTCTGTCCTTTTTCAGCTGGCAACTTCACTAGCAGAATAATTTAGGGTGGCTGCTTTTTTGGAAGCTCAAAACTAATGATGCATGAGAACCATAAAGAATTTTTTCTCCAGGAAGGGATAAAGCAGCTACACTTGAGAAAACAGAAAACCAAACTATATAGTGCAATATTTTTTTTAATTTTGGGTGAAAATCAAGATACTCTACTATTTTGAGCTTTGTTGTTTTCCATACAATAATAATGGCAGTGTGGCTTCCAGGTTGCTGGTGATACTTGTACACACAAACAAAATTTATGAAGGAAGCCCTTTAGTCCCTGCCCCTGTCACCATACCAGAACACTGAAAAATTATGGTTTAATAAAGCGAACTCACGCATTAAGATCAACTTCATAAGTCTGCATTTTAGGCTTGTCACCGGGCAGTTCAGGATTCCAGCGGTAGACAGCAATTTTTTTCATCCTCTTCTCCTGCACAGCCTCTGCAGCAGCTGAGGCGCTCATCACACGACATAAAATGCCTGCAGCGGCAGCTGCAGAACCCATTTGTAGGCTCTGCTCAAAATATTAATCATTCAGAATAATTGTGATATCAACAGAGTAATATTTACATCCTAATTAGGCCAAAATGATAATTGTATAGTTCTTAATTATTCAGACTAGCAATTGAAAACAATGGAACTTGCAAAAGCAAATCAATAGTTTTTGATATACATTTGCCATCTAAAAATCTGAAATTTGAAAAGATCCAAACATACTGTGCCACTAATACTTCTTGACAATAACAGACTCAATAAATATGTATAAAGTGCTGAACAGCCCTTTCTACTGAAATATTTCAATCTGACTTTTCTTCTGTTTTGATACTCCCTTTGTCAATAAATCAAAGATAACAAAAAATTACCAACTTTCAAAGACAACTGTGTTTATTTCAATCCAAGTTACATCGTTGAAAGTCTTTTCTTAAGAATTGCATGAGTAACTTATTTCCTCCCTCTCTATATAAATATTGATAGGGCCCTGACACTATAGAAGCTAATATCTGTAATACACGAGAGATTGATCATTCAAGACAAATTCATTAACCAAGCTTTTAGCATCTAAAATATAAGCTTATAATAGCTAACCAGAAGTTTACCTCTTCTACTATAGTGTATACTAAATTAAAGCCTACCTGCCAAGTGTTAAGAATGCTATATATATATATATATATATATATAGGACCTAAACTTTTCAACAATTTAAATAGACTAAATTCTTGGCAATGGACTTGCATATGCTGCAACTTGGCAAGTAGAATGACATACCTACAATGAATGTTCTGCAGATAGATCAGTTTAGGCTGTTTACAAATACCATTGTGACAGTAGTTTGCCTACCTATGCTTGTTTTTTATAAATGATGTAACATATATAATACAGACTTAAAATAAATTATCATTTGACCCATTTAACAGATAATTACACTTCTTCCATTAACCCTAGAACACTGAACTAAGTTTAACTTGCCTAGTACCCAAAATATAGCCCTATGACAATGCCTATTAATAAATCAAGCATATCCCTGACATCAATGTCAAATGAAGTCAATAAATTAAGTAAATAAGTTCTCCACATACATAAATCTTTGAAATGATATAAAAAGACTGGGCCTCACATATCTGCTTAAGAACTTTGACACTCTCTTGCTATTCATTTTTTCTTTCATCCTTAAGTTACAACTTGACAACATTTTGGGGTAATATTTACCTTAAGTGATCATTGTGTACAGAGTGTTCTTTAATTTGAACAGCCTTCATGTTAGTATAACTGGAACGATTTCTTTCTGAGTTTCAAAAGCTAATTTTTTAAGCCTTTCAAAGAATAGATAAAAGTATGTATATGAAAAACATTTCAAATGTTTACATATGAATAAAAGTAAAAATATAACATCACAGAAATTAGGGCTACATTTTTACAAGCTCATCATCCTATTAGGATTTAACATTTCTACATGTCAAATCTGACCAACCTATCCTTGCCTAACCCTGATCCTAATATAACTGGGAAGAATTGCAAAAACTATGGCATGTTGCTCAATATAAATTCATTTTTAACTATATCTCCCTCTTATTGCACTTTTGTAAATATATATCTACCACTCAGAAAAAAGCCTACCTAATGATAGTAAAATAAAGGCTATATAAAGAATAAACCATCCAGTCCAGGATGTTGGTGTAATGTCAATATAAACCAAATTTCACTACATTCTAAATAAAATTTCTTTGGTTTTAATTCTACACAAAATCAACCAAAGTAATATAGAAACAGTTACTCATTATTTGAAATTATTAGACGTTTAACCTAGTTTTTTCGTCACAAAGGCCTTACATCAACATATCTTTCAGTGATTAAGATTGCAAGTAGAATACATATCTGTGATTGCAACCCTAATGTAAAAATTAATTTCATTTTTGAATACTATTAAAGGTTCAATTATATATAAATAGAAGAACACAATTGCAGTAGTAATAAAACTTGCATCTTCATCTCAAACTATATCAATTTGCATTGGGTTTTATGTTCATATTTGTAATAAAAAGTTACAATAAAATTAGAAAAGTTATATTCAATATATTTCTGTGATTACAGTCCTACTAAAAACAAACTAATTTTTTGTATTAACATGAAATTTAATTTAGTATTTCAATGTTCAAATAAGGTAATCAAGTAGCAAGTCACCAAAATATAGACAATCCAAATTTTTTAAGCCCTAAATTAAATTATCCAGTATTGCATAGGAGCAGAAATAAACAAACATTGAAAATTTTTACTTTAGAATGACCAGCTTCTTGTAACACAAAAGTTTCCTGTTTATATACGAAATGAGACCTATCTCCATATTGCAAAGCATTTAAAACAAATAGGTCAATAGAAGCCCAAATTTGAGGGCTACATAATATGTCACTATACGAACTTAAAAGGTAGGAATTCCCTAAAATAAAGTTGATAAATGGAACACTGGTGTAACACAAATAGCATAAAGACCTAACTTGATCACATTGAACGAAATTCAAATACTTATTAACTCGGAGGATAAGAATACTCACCATGCTATACTGAAGTGTCTTTGCGCACAACATTTCAAAATTATTTCTCTATTTTAATATTAAAATACAGTTCGCCCTGGTCAAAAGTTTCCTCTTACATAACATACAATAGCAAGTCAAAACGATTCTTCTTCTTCGTCAGCTATACAGTAGAGCTACTACGTTTGCCCAGCCGTCTAAAAATCAGAAGAAAATTAGAAAAAGATTGAATTGATAATTTCACCAAACGTTGCATTTTATCAAGTTCTACCCTTATATTTTGTCTACAGTGAAGCAATTAACATCAAGGCAATAACATAACACAATTCTATGAACCAAATAAGAACTTTAAAATAACTGATTTGTGTTTCTGTTTAGACTTCGCAAGTTGGTGCCATTAATGGAAGTTCAAAAATAAAACTGGTAGCACATGTATACAGGCATTGCCTTTGTTATGTAAAAATTTCTTGTCCAATACCAGCTTGCTATGCATTTTTGAGAAAGTATGCGAAACACAATTATTTTAACTTATACCCATTCCGTACGGAGCAATGAAACTGGGAATTTAAAACGAATTAATTCTAGAACCAGAACCAAGGTACACAGAAATATTTTCTTCAGATCCTTATTTGCCTTCGCTGCGCTATTGGTCATAATAAATGCCCAATACGCCCTCAGTTGAATCTCCTGGATACCCGATATTTGCTTGAATTCGTAGAATGGTAACCAATCCATAAAAAAACACTATACAGTGCAAAACCAAAGGCCAAATCTGGTACCCTTAGATTTTTTATTCAAGCATGGCAGAGAAAATGCGAATAAATTAACTACGTAAACGTCTGTGTTAAACAGGATGTTGAAAAAAAATTAACCGAATATTAAATTTATGTTACTCAAAACGTTAATAAACAAATCCGTTTTGTGGAAAAGCATGTTGTTAAGCAGCTCTTTCTCTACATCTCTTCATGGTCTCAGTCTTTTCCCTTGGCTGATATTCATATAGGGAAATAGTTAATCCAATTCAAATAAAATTATTATTCCACGATTATTAAATTCAAGTTTCGGTTAACTTTTTTCAGGGAAACCTTGTACAGGCGACTGCTGCAAGTTGTGAACCAATCTATATCAACACGTTAAGTCTCGTTATTTGATATTTCTTAAAAGTTGTTGTAGTTGTAGTGAAAGCAGCGCTTCAGTAACTCAGTCTATCTCGCTCCGAAAGAGTAGGGACCATTTAGTATGGACTTAGGAGAACGGGGATTTTATGCACAGGGTGTGTTCCCACACAAAATCCCCTGCACATAGAAACAGCAAGTTAAGAAAGAAGAGCAAGAAAAGACAAATAAGAAATAGCGAAGAAGGAATGAAAACGGAAGGAAGTAAAGTGGGCACGAAAGACAGAAGTCCGAAGGCCTATCTAAAGCTGAGGTACCCTAGCATATTTCTTAAAAACATAATGCTTGAAGCTCTAGCATATGCTTCGACAGCGAAAGTGATCGTATCTTTAATCGAATACAGAATGCACTTCCCAATAATTAACAGTTCGAAGATGATCATCCTGTAAGACTATTGTATGAGCCCAAATCCTGAACTCCTACAAGTTGGTCATACAGAGGCCCAAACAGGATTGAGCAGCAAACAGGTCAGAAACTGAACAACAAACAAATCAGAAAAATCCTTCAAACAAAAGTTTCGACCATGTCCCACTCGATGCGTGACCCACGTTACCTTACAGGATTGGACCAAGGGTCCCAGGGCAGGTCCCAGTAATTAGACTGAGGAAGGGCGTCGTCGCGAAGGCGGGTGTGCTCAGAATGAGAAGTCACTCAAGTATTGCGGGGACGAGGCGTGACACGCTCTCGCTCACTGCAGCATTTGGCCAAGAGCTGCAGCTGTTGCTGCAACTGGCTCCCTTCTCTTAATCCTTTCAGTTTCAGTTGATGGGAATATTCGAAACTTATCTAGTGAGCGTGGTAATATGGAAGTTAGGGGGAAAATGTAGAATGGGCTCATTCTCTTCAAGACTGTATATGGAAAATGAGAAATCGCGTCAAAAATAAAACACTCAGCCATGTTTTGGCACAGTTATTAATATCCAGAGCTGGGCAGCGCTACTTTGGAATGTAGCGGCCGCTACATTTCAAAGTAGCGCTGCCCACCTCTGTTAATATCTTTAATTGAAAGTCTTGAAATGTATTAGTTATCGACCACAGATCGTGAAAGCTCGACAAGTCGTTAAGGAAAAACTTCGAACATGTACATGAAACCATCTGAATCGTTCAAAATTACACTACAATTATTTCACAGCATTATCTCCCTGACGGACTTCTTTTTACAAATCGTTGCCTTCCGATTGCAAAAGGTGACGCTTCCAAACAGATGATTCAAGACTAATAGGTCAGGCAATCTAGGAGCCATTGTGTGTGCCCAAGAGGAGAACCGAGCAATAATCAGCAGAAGGACGACCACACCCAGAAGGAACGAGCCGTGTCACCGGGAGCCTGTCGTGTGCACCTGTTGGAGAGGTTGTGCCTCACGACCCACAACCTTTCCAACACGATCGATAGGTCCGCTACGTTACCAGCTATCTGGTGTCCTTTTGGGGAAGAGCAGAATGTGGTCTCTGGTCGACATGTCCCCCCTGACACTCAGGGGTAAATCGTTCGCCCTCAAAATTATGATCGGCTGCAGGAATCATGTACTATAGCCATCAGATATGAAAAGTTTCCGTCTATTTATACGAGAAAACTGCTTCAAACAAGGAGTTTGCTCAAAATTTATACATGAACTCCGGTTTGTTAATAGAAAGCGCAAATATGCCTGAGTAGGAGAAAGTTTTCAAAATTTTGTACCGTCAATTAGAAGAACTGATGACTGTGCTGTGAAGCTGAAACTTATTTCACATAATTCTGAGAAAAGTACCTAGATGTGAATGGAATCGAACAATTGGTACTCTAAAGAAATCATTACGAAACTTTGATAAAATTGTTCGAAAAATGAATTGCAGACTTAAGAATTACAGCTCGTACATTATTGATGAGGCTCGTGAACGTGTGTTTTGAATATTTTTTTAAGTAGACGAAGAAAAGATCATAAGGAAAAAAATTCCCAGGTAATTTCTAAATCTCGTTTTCTTATGTTAACACTGTATAGTTCGCAACGTCACACCGGTAGTGTTTATTATTTCCTTATTGTTGGTATAAACTGCGAAACATCTTGAAAAAGTTCCCGAATAGAGATGACGAAGTACGCGTGCCTCGGCTGCATAACCTAAGGGATTAGCTGCACAAGCCCTGGCAGCCCGGCCATAAACTGGCGCGGTGCACGCCATGCGTAACTCAGCGCAATGAGGTGCTAACCGCTAGGTGCTGGTCGTCAACTTACGAGGTCAGTTCGTCTACGTATTCTCGCAACTGGTGTTCATAAATGTTATCCAAGTCCAGGTCAACTTATTCGCCTCCCTAAAGATAAGTTTATAAAATATAAAATAATTGATGAAAATACGTGGGTGGCTTAAATTATAGATAATTTCAGATCGTCTGGCGAAAAAGTTAGTATGATTTCATACCTTCAAATGTGAGTGATATGTTCGCAGTACGGTGGGATTTATATTTAACGAAAAATATTTATTTTACTCACCGCTGCTTGATGTGTTGTGGAACTTAAATGACATATTTAGAGACTTCAAATATGCGCTGCAATGAGGGTAACAGAATATACCCGACATCAGTTGAGAGGGGGAAGCAGCGGCAGGGCTGCTAGCAGAACTTAGAAAAGATATAACGGAACTCCTAATTTTTAAGTGCCTAAATTTAGATGAAAAGATTACGAACGCAAAGTGCACAAAATCAGATGTGAAACATGAGGAATTCTCATACTTCTATTGAGCATTATGGCAGGACCGTAGTGAACATAAATTAAAAAAGACACTCATATTTCATTCGTTTTTCATACGGTCACGTACCATATTCGAATTGAATTTTACGAAATCCTCTCAGTTTCGATTTATTTAGCGCTTCCTCCGACATCAACCATCGCGTTTGGTAGCGTTGTGTAATGACAACATGGGTGGGTAGAAATTAAAGCTTATATAAAGAGCACGCTAACCTGCTTTGGAACGTCCTTTCCAGTAACGGTTGATAAAAGAGTTGAAATGTTCGTTCTAACATCTTGAGTAAGAAAATATGGAATTTACAGCTGACAATTTTTCGAAAAATTAAATTTTTTACCTCATTTCAGTGATTTGTGATTTTGTTTGGATTCACCTGCCCGCTTTCATTTTTCTATACTGGCTATGCCCAAAATAGAATATCTTCCTTCCTCGATATTCTCTCGAAATTAAGAGGACAATAAACTTTTTTTGAGGTATGCCATTTCAAAGTATTTACAAATCATGTGAAACACCATCTGTAGTGAGTTTTGTGCGGCAATTCCCTGAATATATTTATTCAGTGAATTCACAATTTTGCTGAAGAATGTTTGGTTCTAAAATAATGTTTTAAAGAACGAAAATTTTTCATTTTCACGTACTTGAACCCATTGAACTTAGTGTGAAGTATAATCTTATTGTAAAACTGTTCAAAACCTACTCGTTTCCAACGTTATTATCGATACCGGCGGCCTTGAAAGCCCTTAACCCTCACGTAGGCAAATTTAAAAGTTTATGGTACGTGTTTTTGGTGAGCTGAAAAAGAATTTTACTTCAAACAATTCAGGGGCCGGGCACTGTGAAGTGTAGCGTTTTTTTCCGGAACGACCCTGAGAAACTCACAGAAAATACATTATCAATTTATCATACAGAATTTTTATGAACGAGACCACAATATTGACCAGTAGTATAATACGATGTAAATTACAATTTTGGTTTTTGTGTAGAGTTACTATTATTAAATAATGATTGAGTCGAAGCTTCTGCTTGGCGATAGGGTTATTCAATCGAAACCCAAGTTGGTTGAGCTCAAGGATTAAAATTTTCGTATCTTCCGAAGACAGAAGACTTTTCATATAACTTTCTCATCAAGCAACCTTAAACAAACAAAACATTATTTGTCTAACAGCAGAAGTGCATTCCAGTATTGAAATATGAGAAACATATGAATACTATCACTCTAAGGAGACTTGAACTATTTCTTCAAGAAAGTAACCTGGAACCCGTGGGACTTGTACTCGACATTGCGTGCTGGAGTCACTTACTCGTATCGGTATTTCCTCAAACCGCTGAACTGCCTCCCTAAAAGTTGGCAGTGAGCGAACAGGATGCACTCACCGGAAAGTTCGCTACCGTTTCCATATTTCTTTAGCTGGCGATGGTCGTGAGCCACCCGGTTGAAGGCCGGCGTCTGGCAGCGATTTTGCCACGCGCCACTGACTTCTTACCTGAACGCGCTTTTTCTTCTTCAAATACTGGAGAAATCTCAAATCAAACATATTTGGTTTTAATGAAAATTTATTCCTGTGTCTGTGATACGACTAACTTGGAACAATAAGTCAAAAAAGTTCGGAAAGGGAATACAAAACACACTCTTTCGCCGCGTCTATCACTGGCAACTGCGACGCTGAAGAGCAGCTCACAGGGAGGGTTGCCTACTTACTTGCTTCCTTCCTCTGCTCCCAACCGTCACCGTTCCGCTCACTAGCTCCAGTAGCGGCCCATCGTCTTTTATTGACTAGCACCTAACGCGCGAACTCGCTCCATGATCGTGCTCCGATGCTGACACAAGAATTCTTCGAGAGGAAAATTTCTGATTCTTCGTTTCAAATTTTTACAGAAGCTTGCCCTCAACAACATCGACTTCACACGATTAGAAGAAAATATGGCGAGCACTAAACGCCCATCACTCAGTCAAGATCCACGATGTGATATTACAGTGTTATCTGAAGCGTGGCCTCTGACAACATTTGACGCTTCTTTCAGGAGCAGCCACCTGTTCTCAACTTGGCCTCATGAATGGAAATAGTAAAACTTATAGGGCAGAACTAGGAAATTTTTTGGAATAATTTTGTGTGTGGACGCACTGCTTTAACCCATACGAAATTTAAATGCTGTTAATCTTTAAGAAAAACACATCACAGGACGACAAATTTAACACTTTAATGATCCATTTTTCAATATGTTCATCAAAATGCGTGGGCACAGGTTTGTAAAATCAATGTAATATGTTGAAAACTCCTAATTTATCCTTACGTGACATTTGAGCGATTTTTTTATTCACGTGCTCACCTTCAAACTGAGAATGAACTCTCCTGCGTTCGACGCAAATCGACTGTGCAGCGCTGCGAGCTGGTGTACACAGAATACTTACCTGCTAACACAATTCCATAGCACTCTTCCGAGTGCGAAATGAATTTGTCAGGATTACCGACGTAATGAGAGGACGGGTGCCATAGTATTGATGTTACTTGGTGAAACGCATCAGAAGTAACACTTGTCTTCTAACTGCTGTCCTAATTTTACCTTAAACTAACGTTAACAATATGGTTTTAGTGTCCACCCCATTATTATCATAAAATGACCATAATTCTACGTACACTTCCACTAGAGCATGAACCGAATAATTGAGCATATTTTTCCTTCCCTAATACAATGGTGTTCACTCTCATGCTAACAATTAAACTGGCTTGGTAAGCGATTAAATAATGTTTGAAAAATATCTATTATTGCTCAGATAACGTTTAACGTTTACGAAATGAGTTGTATTAACGTCTCATTCGTACGTACATGGAAGCGAACCACCTTTGAAAGTTACACATTTATAATTGTTTGTTCCCTCATTTTTTATGCACTCGAGCTTCACGATGTCCGAGTTAGAGACCTGAAAAGCAATATTTTCTGCCTCTGAATGTGCGGCAGGGGCTTATCACAGGCAAACGCCTCCAGTAGGTTGGCATTTGAAAGGCCTTCGTGTGTGGCTCCATTTTCTTTGTGTTTAGAAGCTCAAGTACCATCTAACCTGCCCAGCTTGAAAGAAGGCTAACAAGCCACGTGAATATGAGTGCATATAATTTCTGTCCTAAAATTTTTATCGGATTTCCAGTTAAACATTGAGAATAAAACGAATTTATGAACAGTAATTTTAAGTTGCATTCTACCGAAAGACTGCTCGCTGATACATTCAAGAAATGAAATAGTCATAACCTTGTTGGCACAGCTTCAAAATTCCCAACGTTGTAAATAAAAACTGACATACTATGAGAAGTTGTTCTCTTATAAGAGGCATATAATGATACTCCAAAGAAGGAAGTCCCGGAGGAGTTTAGCGAACCAGCATCCTGTGAAAGCTCTGCGTGGATGATGAGCAATGCCAGAGAAATGGTGGGAGCAGTGAGCATAAGAGAGCGAGGAGGTGCGCATTATGCTGCTCAGAGATGTTTGAGCAGGGCTTGCAAATGCGGATCGCTCCACCAGGCTAATACCGTAACATTTTCCGAGACGACTGAGTCACACGCAGCGAGTCCAAGCAGTGTGGTGTAAGCGATAGTTCTCACGAGGCGCCATCAGAAGCCTGCAACCCCGTATTTTCTTCTGATAATTGGATATATTTCCTCTGAGAGGCTCACACGTACTGCTACACTTCCTCCATCCTTCCACGAGGAAACGTACACACCTCTACCTGGCCGACTGCTGCTTTCAAAACGTTCACAAGTGCATGCGAGAAACTCAGTATTTTATTCCCTTGAGTTTGAAGTCCAAACATTTTCAGTTTCTCCAATTTTGTGAAGATCGACATAAATTTGTCAATAACTCATAATAATTTATTTCTATCGTATCAAACGAAGGGATGAAGAAATGCGCCAAGTTGTGAAAACTTCAAAAAGAATTCAGATACTTATGATTATCAACGTGAGAATTTATAATAAATAAGTGCCGTCGGAAAAATGGCTATTGGGAACAGGCAGGAACTACCTATAATTATTATCCCTCACAGACGAAACGTAAAAACTTCCACAGACATGAGAACTTCCTCTGAACGCCCAGCCGTTTTTGCGAATCCGACACGCAAACAAACAAATAATTCAACAAATGAAATATTAATTCGAGTTGACATGCAATGAGTCATTTCAGTATAGTTCGCTCATAAATACGTTTCCTGGCTAAGTATAATTGATCATTACCTATTTTTGTGGTGGTTTGATGGCAAAATAAGTTAAATGTGTAGACACTAAGAATAATATTCTTAATACAAGACCGGCCTCATCATGCAGACCCTTCAAACTCACTAATTTTGTCCAGTTTCGCAGAAATTTCATACCTAGTGCTTATACATTACTTAGCACACGTGCGGGATGATTTTTTATGACTTGTCTAAAAATAATCTTCATCAACTTCTACTAATATGGAACGGATTTTGAAAAACTAAGCACCTATGCAAATCTGAGACACACCAGTTTTCTTTAATATCATTGTATCCTTAGAGGAAACCTAAAGAAGAAACTTTACATTGATAAGCCGTGACGGAAATTTTTGATGATGGGACTAAAAAAAATCAACAATAACTTCTGAAATAATGGAAAGATTTTGTAAAACTGAATAGCAACAGATTTCTAAAATTTACGAGTAGTATTTTAATTACTTTTGAAGGACGATTTTTGCCTAGTATCAAATAAAACTGGTTTGTCTTCGAATACTTCAAATGCTTAGTTTTCAAAAATTCATTCGATGTAATAGGAGTTAATAAAGATTATTTTTGACATGGACCAGACCAGCGAGCTCTTCGCTTGCTCATGTTTTTGTGCTACAGTACGAGAACGAAAGTGTTGTTCTGGGCAGCACTTCAAAGGAGCAGTTTGGCAGGTGGTAGGAACTTTAGATCGCTCTTGAATTTAACGTAGAATAGAATTTTTTGAACATCCCATTTTCTGAATGGAAACGTAGAAAGAACTAAATATGTTTCAAATCGCCTTGTATGAACTATTGCAGAGTTCAAAGAATTCAGAAACGCTAGCACAAAATTAACACAACTGAAATCAATATTCAACACTTGTATATATCTAGATCAGCTGCCATTATCGCTATGTAAACTTTGAAATCAAAGCAATAATCATACGAAAAAATTGTACTCTCGTGTCTTTAGACATTGTTTTGCCAAGCGAAATGATTAAAATAGAGAGAATGATAAAAAGGAATCAGTCAAGTCGACAGCAGAGTGGCGACGAGTCAGAAAATAATGAAGCCAGAGCAGTGGTGCTCATGAGCACCGTTGTTGAGGTCTTTGCGAGTAAATCCTTAAGAAGTCTTTTTAATCACACTCTGAATGAAAAGATGATTACATTTTGCTGCACTAATTTTGAATCATGAAGTGATAGCCGAGTGCCTGCAAAGCAGTGGAAGCAATGCAAATTTCGCAGTTCCTAATGCCATTTGAAATAGGCTGAATTATAGTGTAAAAATAACTGTGCGGTCTGGTATGATCTAGCCATTACCTCACTTGCCTTCTGTCACAGAATAAAAGACATCCAGTGTCTCTTGCTTTCTCCTAGGTCTATTATTAGTTTTAGGATACATACTAAGTTTCTCATAGGCTTAGAAGATGAGCTAGCTTTACAGATGCAAAGCATTTCGACTTAGGTTGTTTAGGGGATTCCTAATCTGCTATTATCACAGATTAGGCAAACATGCAAGCTGAAACTGACATGACTGCTCTGCATTATTCATCGACACGTTTACTTCCATAATCTTACATTTATCAGTTTCAACCATTTTCAGAATATATGATTCTATAATCTTGGGAAAAAACAGCATTATTCAGTCGTTGAAGGAAATTTATGCATCATTCAGTTGCAGATAAATTTTCAATTCACTTTTAAACGACAGAGATATCGTCATGAAATTCGCTGAGGTAGAAAAAATCGTTTACGGAGCATTTGGCTGTAGTCACAGAGAAGATTTGTGTAGAAGTGCGAGCCTCTCGTGAAGAAGCTCGGCATGGAGATGTGCGGAGTGGGTGTTGGAGGTGCGGATGTTCGCCGCTAGACGGGCAGGATGCGAGCCAGCGGGGCAGAGGAAGTGAGCTTCTCCGCTGCGGTAGCCTGCTCTGCCTCACACTCTGGGTACACCGCGCGCCGCTGGTTTTCCAAAAACTACTTCGAGCTCCCGAATCGAGGAACAACTAACTATGAGTTGGAAATCATCTCTCATGAAATGCTTCGCCTGAGATGCCTCACCCGGATGGCGTGCTCGCTCTTCATTCCGATAGCTATAGGTATGTTTGTATATATAATTAAAACACATGTTAGAAAAGTTATGTTATACGATCATAATCGTCATTTATCTAACTTAAAAACTGCGCAAATGTGTTTGAATTAAGTAAGAGCTAAAGCTACACGAAGATCACAAATGAAAGTGCTACACCTAAGCACTTTCCCAGTCAAGACTTGGAAGAAAACGAGTCCGGCTAATATTCACTCTTTTGCTGACTACGAATTCTACAAGTATCATAGCTTAATTACCCTAAATTTTAGCCATTTGCAACAAATTTACAGCATTGCAATTTACAGGTCACTGGTGCTTCCTTCTTAAGCCCTTGAAAATAATTTCCTAAACGACTGTTGCAGTTTTGAGCTGTCATTTAAAACACGAACATTCGCTAAGAAATGGTCCTGAGCGACTCGAACATACTTTGATATGACGAAGCCCGATTTTTCTTGCATTCAGGCCTCAACAAATATCCTTTGGTGAACTGCCTTTCGAGCTGTGATACTACAGCATCGAGATGAAAAAATATGAAGAAAATTCTGAATGTGCGCTACATAAACCGAAAGCTTGGTTAACTTCGGAGGGTCTTGCTCTCAATAGCGCGCGCATATCGTAGAGAAAAGATAAAATTGCTGCAAAAAGTCTCAGTCTTCTTGTTTACCATCGTAGATATAATCATACGCTGCTCCTAAGATATTTCACGTAAATGTGACTTGAGTACTAATGTAAGACGAGTAGTAAAATATACTCATTATCAAATGTTTGTTACGCTGGGCACTACAATTTTTTTTCCTTCCATAGATATTGGATATGCATTAGTGACGGTCAATGCAATATCGACAGCAGTCAATAGAAATTGGTCGAAACCCTTTTCTCCTTTGCAATCATGTTTAACAACATTATACTGTATACATCCTCTGTAAGATACAAATACCCACTCGGTGTGCTCTGTGTATAAAGTATGAATTACATACAAGCTGGCTGAAGAAACTGAATATCAGTCACAGACCTTATAACGTCATCCAGGGAGTTACTTCTTTGTAATATAAAAATATGCTCAGACATTTACCTTCGCAAAAGATTTGACTGGAAAGTAAGTAGGCAGTCACCTCTTTCAAGCAAGCGTTGCTTTAGGGTACCTGTTCACAAACAAATAGAACAAAAATGTGTTGATAGCATTGATATAAATCTGAATTTCTGTTGGCAGGAATTTGAGGTGCTCTACATTCTCTAGCATAATTGTGAGCAAAAATAAAAATGATCAATAATCCGAAATTTCTATCCACTAAGCCAGACCCAATTTGTTATTATCTCTTTATTTAGAATTTTGCAATAGAATCCATGTTTTTTTCAATATCAAAGTAGTAACTTTGAAATTTTATCTTGAAAAACGTACTAAACTAGTGGTATTAGGATGATAATTTTAACAAACCTCATTATCTTCAACGTTAATCAGCTACTTCAAAACTCTCCAGTTCATTTGCAAGGAAGAAACAGGATTTTAAGCTTCATAGTCATTTTTGAGATTAAATACCGAACTGCATGAGTCAGTCTCAATGAAATTCAGAGAGCTATTCATTGCATCCTGCATAAACTTGAAGTAGCTGTAAAACGCATAAAAGATTTCCCATTTATTAGCATATTTGCTGGAGACGGACTGCCCAAAGGGAAGAGATTAATTCATCAGGGACGTAAAACATTCAAGAAGTAACCCGACAAAGATAAAATGCTGGACATAATTCGTATGGTTGAAGGAAAAGAAGCTAGAATAATTAACAAAAAATTTAACTGCTGGTGCACCACAGAGTATGGACCTGTACGCCATTCCCGTACGTGATGCAGAGAACACTATCTACTTAACACCGTGACGAGTTCTCCTTAAAAGACACAATGTTCGGTTTGCCCAAGGTAACCGAAAAAATAAGTTATTTCTGTGAAGATTTCATAACGAACCTGTAAAGGTTTAAATGCAAAATGTGTGAAAATTAAGTAGATAGTTTCAATTTAACAGGAATGTTTGAATATTTGATCGACTTTCAAGCCTTCAATATTAGTGTAAGTAAAAGAGCCCAATAATTTAATAGAAATGGTTTCTTTAGTAATGCTTTCAATTAATTCTTACTTCTAATGCAAGCGTTTATACAGGCCCAATTTTCCGGATTCGCTCCAGCGCAATATTCGTTATTTTTAACTCGAAATACGAAAAAAGTTTGTTCCATGTGTTCATATTTTTATGAAGACGCAAGAGAACCTTAAACTATCGTCACATCAAGTTCCAATTTTCCGATTTGAGAGATGAATTTGAGCTTGAAACTTTTTCACAGTGACAGGAAACTACAGAGAGGAGAAGCAAAGCGCCTCGCATATCCGGTGGCTGTAGAGGCGGTGAGAGGCGTCCCGTCCACGTGCCGACCGACGCTCGCCAGCGCGCCTTCCGCGACAGATGGACTCCATGGCCTCCTCTAAAGCGACCATGCAGTGTACGACTCTAATGATCAACTGAAATTACCCGAAACCAATGAACAGAGAAGGTAATTAAGCTTTGATGAGAGAAAGAAGGTGTCCTAATGGCAGGTACTTGAAGAAATATAGAACTCGTGCTGTGGAAAATTTAGAACGATATAAGTCTTAGAAACAATTAGTTTCCTTAGAAGTATGTAACGATAACTGATTGAAATTTCGAGCTCTTCAATTTCGAGTATTCTGTTTCTATAGTGAAATTCAGGTATACAGGGCCTTAAGTGTTATTCTTGCTTTATTCAAGTGTTATTCTAATATTTTTTATCTCAATTTGATTTTTCATTCGTTTTAACGCTTTGCAAAATATACTTTGAAAATATGACCCTGGAGTTTTTGTATTCTAATTCAGTCATCTCCGTGACAGTAATTTGTGAGTAAAGTACGTTCTTGCATTTGATTTGAGTGTTGGCAGGAATAGAAAATTGTTGACCAGCAAGAATTTTCAAAAAGTTCAAATAATAGTGTAGGAAATTGTAACCGTTATCGATGTTTGCATGGAATGTGACTGAAACGATGTCATTTGAAATAGGCTCGAATTTTATGATTGCTTGCTAGGTTTAATGATATAAAGCAATATTTTAAGACGCGAATAAATAACATAGAGATAACGCTCACACTTGGTCATCTAATACAAGCTCATTAACTGCGCAGCGTCCTTTCAAGAAACTACGCAACGCAGTCGTAGCTTATCATGTAGTTTGGCCTGAAGCGATCAGCCAAATTTCCAGGACAGAATCTTAAATTTCGGTAGCAGAGTTAGGATCTCATCATCCTTGTTCTTAGCTGATCATAAACACGCTCTTTGGACGGCCTGGATTACGGAAACGACAGTGAAACTTCAAAAATCTCTTTTTTTTCAATCGGGAAAAGTGATTCCGTTAAAATTGTGCCTAAATTTTGAAGTCTTTGACACACAGTTGTCAGAAAGCACTTCAAAACCACTCGAATATTATTTTCAAACGAATAAACTAGTTAGAAAGAAAAACTGTTTTCAACCTCAAGAACGGAGCAATCTGCTTTCATGAACAGCATGAAGTAAGAAAAAAACTCATTGAACACATCATAAAGAGCTGTGTCGAATACAAACTCATTGAACACATCGTAAAGAGCTGTGTCGAAAACAAAGACCAAGTTACGTATTCCTTGGGGTAATTGCCAGCAGTGAGAGAGGCCAGGATGCAGGCTGGTGTAGCCGTCAGGTCGGCGGACGGAGGAGGGCGTTGGAGGACGAGGCAAGTGGGGGAGCGTCACGTTGTGTTATCCAACACGTGTTGGGGTTGGTGACGTCACAACGCGTGCCAGGTGTTCCGATAATACCCTTCTCACCCCTTACCCCTCCCCCTCTCTCAGCTCCCTCTTTCTCTTCAGCCTCACACACCTCCCTCCACTAGCCACACTCTCACACACCTCCCTTCACTCCCTTCATACTCTCATACACAACTCTACACCCTATACCCTCACACTCTTTTCTTTAACCCCTCACACACGTTCCCACTCCCCTCGTACTCCCACACACCCCATGTCCTCTCACACGTCAACCACTCCCCTCTCCTTCTCGTGCTCTCTAAGTTAACGATGCTCCAAACACATACTATTTTTTTAGCAGGGTAATCCTTCTCATTGCCTCAACGAGTGTCTCCAAGAATATGTGCAATACAAAGTGTGATAAAACGGTTACTGAACATAACAGTACTACGGTTGTAGTGTTGTGCGACACGTTAGCATGTTGTGGAAGAGTAATTAAGTTAACACAATAATATTTATTTAGCCGAGCTAAAACAGGCCGATTGTCATGTTGTGAACAAAATTTGGGACATTTCTTCCAATTTTCAGTTTTGCATAAAGTAGGATTTGTAATTGATAAGTATATTTAAGGATCCAAACCTCGTCTCCAAAAAATTTAGCTTTTATAACATTACAAGGAACTCAAAAGCAAATACGGCTGATACAATTGAATGTTGCATTCATGTTCTCAGCATATTGTCAGTATGCTATTATATCTATGTAAATCACAACTAAATGTTTAAATCACGACTAAATATCAGAATCACGACTAAAGGTCTACATGGCAGACATTATACGACACCAAACATCAACGTCTGTGATTTCAGTTTAAGTTACGCTTCTGGTAAAGACAGCATTATTAAAATCCTGAACAAACTATAACATTAGCAAAAAAAAAAAAATCGGTCGATACAGAAAAAAATCACGAAAGAAATGCAAAGACTTGAGTACAACTAAAGAAAACTCATTAGAAACAAAACAACTTGGGGAAACTTGATGACGCGTAACAAGATAAAGCTGGAAGAGCAATTTGGGATTACGGTTGACATTAAAATTGTTAAGAGGGCAAAAGAAGACCCCAACTCGATCAACACGATCATATTAAAAATAAACTTTTGGATCTATAAGAAACATCTTCAGTGTTGTGAAATATAATTAATTTTAGTCTTGTTATTGCTTTCATGAAGTTTTATGATAAAATGGAGTGTAATTACACATTCCTGTAACCCTACATCAAATAATCTTCAACGCTTAAATTAAAAAAAAACGAGCTACCAGATCTTTTTTGTAACTCGCTACGGATTGGAAGTAAGTCCCGTTTCAAATAGAATAGTAATTTCGCCAGCTGGGCCGCTAATCAATAGGCTTTAATGAAAAGTTCCACTTCTCCTTCGCTGGGATCATTTGGAGCGGAGCAGAAATTGATCGGCACGAGCACACAGCCGTGGCCTTTAACTCGACCCAGCGCGGCCGAATTGGATGTCAATTGCTGGAACACTCTCGTCACTATGCTACATTTTCGCTGCAGGTGCCATATGATCGTCATTTATTTACGACGCACTCCTGCACACTCATGTGAGCCGCACTCAGGTGGGCCCATTTGTACCTATGGATTGTAATAAATTGTGGAGTTTCGCGAGTACGACAGGGAAAACTCGTGAGCGTTTCTCAGGAGTGGAGTTGAGTTTCAGAGATAATTCATCTTTGAAATATTAAGCAAAACTAGTGAATCCATCTCTCAAAGCCCGTCTTGTATAGCCATTATCTTGCCCTTGTGAAGGTTGTTCGAGTGTTTCACATTTTTTCAATAAACACTCGAACAATTAACGTAATTATCCGTGTAAGGCATAAAATTCAAGTTGGACTGTCAACTGAAACTACCGCGTTGACATGAGCGCCCTAAGAGTATTTTCACTCTTTTTGCACTCCGTATTTCATTTGAATCATTCACCGAATTATGACCGGATGTGCGACGACCGCGCAGATTGTGAGAGCAGCGTGCGGGGCACGTGCTGACGGCGCTGTCGGGACGTACGCTCACGAGCAGCACGTGCTCGTGCACGTGCGACACGTGCACACCTCATTCACAGGGCAACCACAACCACTTCATTACATGCCTCGATTGGGGTGTGCATCAGTCTTACTTGGAGCAAAAATACGCTCCGTTGCGAATGAGCAGTGGAAGGAGTGTACTATGTTGCAAATCTTTCAAAACGTCAAACCCTGGTTTCTGTAATACAAAACAATGGTCTCAGGGACTGTGGCTGCTGAGCGAATTGTGTTGTTGCATTTCATGATTTGTGAACAAGCAAAGGAAAAACATAACCAGCCAGCGGTGGATGAACTTAAACTCTACATTCGAACGTAAGAATTTCTTGAAATGAAGCACGGTGATATATTCAGAGTAACGTAGGAATTTCACTTAGCCTGAGACGCAAGTTGTTGTTTTGTGTTTCACTAACACAGTCTTCAGAAGTTGTGCTTCAAATGCGCTTTACGAAATTAGCAACAACTTAAACGTAGAAACTTGAAAAATAATATATATCTAGACGTCCTGTAATCCGATGGGTCTCTATTTTAAAACCCTGTTTGAACCCCTAATATAATTCTTCTTTATTTCCTAACAACTGTCTAAAGCTAAAGAAACTTATTCATTCTCTTTAGTCTCAGTGAGCCGTAACCATGATACGTTGTAAAACCCTTATTTAATTACTGAGTTATGAGTTCTGAATTTCTGCCCTATACTATTACCGAAGAGTGTGTACGGGATCAAACAAGGAAAATAATCAGAGTTTCAGCATTATATAGATACACACGATCAGAACAGGATCTTCAGGAATCCAACATTTTGAACAAGAAATTAGGAATCCCTGTTTGAGGTCTCTTGAGTCAAGGCCATCAATAAAGTTTAGTGTTAGATTTGTGGGCGAATTCGGGCAGGGATATATCAGAATGAACACAGTCCTAAGGTAAGCGGTTATGTGAAGAAATACCAGAGGTAAAACAGGATTTTTACTTCATTATACTGGATCACAGTTTCGCGAATATTTTATAATAGATTTCGAATATCATTGAAAGGCGGTTGAATATGGGATATACGCTTCGCAAACAGGTTTATTTTTCGGTGTTTCAATTTTGCTCTTCGATTTTGCACTCAGGATGTATGTTAGAGAAATTACACGGCGGTTTGAACAGTCAGGATGCAGTGCAATGAAATTTGCCTATTGCACGCTAAAATATTAAAATCGTATGTAAGGGTGCTAACATACTTACGCTAGTAAAATACAAGATTGGTTTCTGTTTCATGTACTCGACTAAATATCATTACGACGGGCCTGAGAATAAGCTTTGGAACAAGAGTCCTCTTTCGTTCACAGCAATGTTAGTTAGTTTTCGTTAACAACACAAATCGAAGATGAAAATTAGCTTTTATCATTCCTACTGCAAGTAAATTTTACTGCATTACTGAACACACGCAGCCGCCTGTAAAGGAAGTTAATATGCGAAATCAGCAAGTTTAGACTGTCTAGTAATCTGTCTGGTCCATATCCGAACTGCACAAGTAAATGACCGAGTGACCTGACTATTCAATATTCAAACTCCACTGTACAATGACTAAGTGATCTGACTATTCAATATTCAAACTCTACTGTATAATGACCAAGCGATTTGATATTTTTATATCCAAACTACTCAGTGCAATGATCAAGTGATATATTATTCCACGTCCACATTGCACAGTACAATGACCATTTGATCTGACTATTCTACATCAAAACTACCCAGTACTATGACCAAGTGATGAGGCAGTTCCACATTCAAATAAAAACAGTAGAGAAAATTCAGCACCCAGACGAAACAGTCCTTCAAAGTGGGCACATGCGATTGGCGGCGCAGGAAAGCACGGCCTCATTCTAGACAGGCAGCGGAGGCCGTCACGGTCAGCCAGCGCTCGAGGTGCACGTGTGCAGCAACATCAGGGCTGCGCACCGCCTCCCTCGGCCACAATTTCGCCCATAATCCACCTCCCCGCAGCGCGTGCTGAGCTGCGAAAACAAACCCATGGCCCTCGCGTAGCAGCGAGTGAGAAAATGGTGTGTGCTTAACATGTTGCGTGAGCTCAGTAGAATATTGGTGCCCTTGGCTTCAAAGAGAAGGTTTTCATAATCAACGCTAATCAACGACTCAAATTTAGCACCTGTAAATATTGATATTCATTTGAGTTGGTGTAAGGGACTTTAGGTAAAGAGTGATTTGGGTTCAAGAGTAGCAGTCACTCCATGTCAAAGAATGCCAGTGAGACGTTGAATGTTTGACATATTTTTAGCTGCTTCTCCGAATATTAATCTTAGGTTAGAATTGATTTGTTGGCGCACGTTTACAAACAAATGGTAAAGTAGTTCCATTCATTTGAATTTCAGAACCTGTTTTTCTCTGCAATAATATCAACTAATGAATGATTAAAATCCCTAGAAAGCAAAAAAATTGAATTCTAAGAAAAGTTGAAAAGCGTTAGTGATTTCTCTGGGGAAATTAATTTTACCTCAAATTGTTTCCCAAATGTTCATTATCAGTACGGCACAAATGCTCCCAAATGCTCATTATCAGTAATATCAGTGCAACCATAGACCTACAAGAAACGATAAGTATGAGGTTGTGTACAAAAAACTGACATCGTTGAACCTGCTGCGTCGGTAATTTTACGTATTACACTTGCAAAATATACTTTACGGGCATTGTGAACAGTCAGGCCATAGTTTCTAATAATTTTCTAACTCCAGGGACAACATATATTAAACATATATAGAGTGCTTTTAATGCCACCAGTCATCGTTAGTGAAAATTACCATAAAGGGAATGAATGTCTTGATGAAGACGAGACCAAGCTTCCGAATACATAGCAAAAGATTTCTAGGCCCTATGGTTTGTAAACCCTTTCTGAGCCATTTTTTTAATGAAGGTAATCCAAATTCAGATAGCCTATAAATGGCTTATGAACAGAGAAATTAAAGGCACAGTGTGGCACTGACTCACAGCCCTTTCTACACAATGGATTTAGATTTCAGAGTGTAAGTGTGAAAAGTTGGAAATACATTTCACCAGTTCTCGTTAGCGTCAAAAAAGGAACTAAGAAAATATTGAGCGTACATGACGAAGAAAAGCAAGATGTTGTTTACCAAAACCGAAGTGGAATATGAAACCGTAGAAGGTGCAACAACATTTTGCGAGGTAGAGCAAGCGTGATCTTGAACAATTTTTAAGAAGTTTTTAGGGCGTTTGCTGGTTCGTGCAACAACGTTCCACGGCTAACCTGGCCACTCGGCCCCAAACAAGTCCCCTTCTTGTTGCCATCGTCTCAACAACAGTTGCCCTCTCTGTATAGTAATCGTGATAGGGAAAGTGTGTACAAACCTGATCACTTTAAGCTGGCCCGCCGCGAGCATAAAAAGAGAACTGTTTACTGTTGAGCAAAAGCAGTCATCCAAAAAGACGTTTTAGTGTCAGTGAGATGAAGAGTTTAAAATAAGTACGATAGGAAAACGAAAGAGAAACCTTTTCGATCGATCTTTCTTATAACTCCATTTGACCTGCGCGCCTGATAACTTCTAATGAAGTCACAGACATGAATTTTCAGTTCAATTACGAAGCTCAGGTAGCAGTGAACTTCAATGATGAACACTTCACAATGATGAACACGTAATGAGATCGATGACTTTCGAGGCCAAAGCACGGTTATTAGAAAGTATTTTGCAGGTACAGTATCATATAACTGAATGAACTTTTGCCGTTCTTGAGCTTGCGCTCGGAGACACAATAATTTACAAAAGACTTTTTATACCTTTCCTTAGTTACCTTAAAGATGTTTGGGCCTTCACGCCCGGTCCAACCTAGGGTGACGCCCCTAAGAGATATAGGTACAAATATAGAGATATAAAATAGATAGAAATACGCTCTGGGAACGGTACATTACTGATTGCGTTACAGACTGCGAGCTATCAATTTTGTTGAAATATGTTTTAGCCCCTATCGGGTCATTTTTTTTGGCATCCCATGAATATTGAAGAGCAAGAACAGTTGGAAGTGCTTAAATTCCTTCATTACTTCGTAGAAGACAAGAGCGTATGGAAAAATTTATATCAAAACATCACCCTTCATATTTTGTCTGTAAAATTAATTTTAGTCTCAAATTTTAAGTGCATCCATTGTTTATACATTTCTGAGTCTTTTATCCTATGATTCCACCGTAAGCTTTATATCCGCTTCCTCAATTCAGTCTTATGATATAAGAAATAATATTCGAAATATTTTGATATGGCTCTGTGGTAATTAGAAACAAGCATTTCACTTGTGTGATTTTCAACTTAGGAATAGTTAATTAAATTTTTCAAAGCGAAAAATTCTTAGTGGCTGTTCTCGCTGGCACCGACAAAATGTTGTTCATCAAGCAGACTGCGTCTCATCCAACTCACTAACAATAAAGACACTGTTTCCGGACGGCATCAATTAATATTCAACAAAGTTCCCCGCCTTCACAAGCTTCAGAGCAACGAACATCTGACGCAGTTCTTCGAATGCGAGCCATTAATTACTCGCCATTCTTCTTTTATACAGATATTTAGAGAGCGCAAATCCAGCTTTTGCAAGCTCCTTCCCACCCGTCATACATTTTGAACACAAAGTTTGCGCATGATGTATGTACTTACACCTTCTCTGTTCTCCCGTTCACTAAAAGCTATCAGATTAGCTCTCGGTCGAGTTATTTTTAGGACAACCAATATAACGAAGGAAACTGAAGACCATCCTTCCCATTAGACAGAGCATCGCTGTGCCGCCCATTCCCTTGTGGCGCGCCAGCCGAGCTCATTGCCTCTCTGAAATATAACACGGGTTCCTCACGCCGCCTCCCCACAGGGAGTTAAGAGCTTCTCAGGGACGCCCCACGGCGGGACTTGGCCCCGCGGGGCACCGTGGCACACGCACAAAAATTAACTCTGGGAGAGACAGAGCGGGGGGACACCACCTCCTTGTGGTCTGGTCATTGTAATGGATGCTGGAAACACGAGATACATCAACGGTGGTCAGCGATCTTGAGTGCGGTATTGTTTCTGTGGCATTGAGATGCGCATGATTTGTGACCAAATCCGGTCGACAACATGAGCAGGATTACACTCGTGAAGTAGCATTATTTCACGAGCGCGCTAACACGGCTTCTCTCGGCAGGGGGTTCTTCAGTAGCTTCATTCAGATGATTTCATTAGCGGAAACAGACCCCTGATTGTCTTGATACATGAACACAGTGGAAAGTGGCTATTTTGAGGAGCTGATCTCTACTGGTAAAGCGAAATACACGAGATGTGTATTAAATTTACCTACGTTTTTCAATATTATTACTTATATGTTTGGCATGCAGAGTTATTATTTCAGGGAATAGCAAAAACTCCTTTAATCAATGAAAAAATATGACTCGCCCAGTTCAAGCAATACCCACCCAACTTGGTATCCTTCAGCGAGTCAATTACTCACAAATATAAGAGGTAAATAAAACAATTGCAAACAAGGAGAGAGACAATTGCGTTTCCGACCAATCTGAACAGTTGACAAAACTCTACCAGTGTGTGTCCCATGTGCACAAGACTTTCATGGATTAGTTCATATAGGGACGCATGCCCATGTTGAGAGAGAATTAAATGCTGTGTTCTGTAGTAGAACCGAATCCCTCAGTGTGAAAATTCA
Source organism: Orchestia grillus (assembly GCA_014899125.1). Taxonomy (NCBI): domain Eukaryota; kingdom Metazoa; phylum Arthropoda; class Malacostraca; order Amphipoda; family Talitridae; genus Orchestia; species Orchestia grillus. Next base: position 42,951 of record VOMN01091382.1, read on the forward strand.
TGTTGTTTAATTCCATGGCCCATTCGACGATGTGCAATAGAATTCTTCAGTAATGAAACATATTAAATTAGTATGGTTAATAGTTACCAGTTTGAGCTGCGTTGTACTGTGATTCCATTTGGTGATCATATGTACGGGAGCAAATTTTTTATGAACTTTGCAATCGATATCCCGCAATGACATATTAATGATACCTGATGTTTTCGGTTCATTTAGGTGATTCTTTCTGTTTCTCATAATTTGAAGACGCATACATGACTGACTGCCTAGATGCGTTTGCAGTTACATGAATCGTCGGACTCATCCATAACAAATCAACAGTAAGAGAAGATGTAATCATCATGATCATTATCATTGCTTAAACGCATCTCTTCTTTTACAGCTGCACTAGAGTACCAAAATTCCAGAGTCCTTGATTTACGGATGCTTAGTTCGTGAAAAATTTTTTATGTCATAGATTGTAATTCACGAATTTGTTCCCCAAATCACTTATCCACGAAGGTCTCAAGCCGTACCATTTTTGTGATTGACTTAAAACTGAACAATGGCTAATCCTGAATTTGGGCGCTTGATTCAAATCATACTTTCGCCTGAGTTAAGTCCCTCGAGTGGGGGGCGTGGGTCTCACCTTTTTTTGCTAGCGAAGGTATGTGAGTTGTAACTTTTAATACCATATATTCATAGCAATTAATGCTATAAATGTAATGTAAATTTTAAAAGCTGGAAAAATGTCAACACAGGCAGATTGAATTTTTACATTTTTCTAGAAACTCCATATATGAAGGAAATATCAAACTTGTTATGATAGAAGGTTTCGATTTTGTCATTTTCGCAGGCCCATGCCAGTGACACGGCACGTGTCCCAGCTTTAGTGAATACCATTCACGAAAACACAAAAAATTTTCGCCTTTCGAGCCGCAATCTTACTTCAAATGTAAACTATTCAGAAATGATCAACGTACAAATATTCATTGAAAAAAGGCAATTTCATGTTTCAGCTCGTGCAAGGCTGCTTCAGAACACACCGATCACGCCTCTGCACTTCATGCAAAACGTAACAAAGCGAGGCACTGTGAGCCTAGCAAACAGAGCGGATAGGAGGAGATCGATATTGTATAAGCTACGAAACGGAGTGTAAAAATCAATCCGGAACACATGTTACTCTGCAGGACCCTCTCACCTGAGGCTCCGATTGAGCCGCACACCGCGTGTTCAACTCTGGCATTCAGGTAAAGGCTGTACTTTTGAACTATCTGATCCTCAACTTTCGATTGAAAGCAAATATTTTGATGAATTTGGGATTGATTACTGGTTTTATTAACAAGGCTTTATAGTGATCTTTTTACATTTGAACGTCATTGAAGGCAGTGCTGTGAGGTAGCTGGTTACTCACACGTTGTGTTAGAAGCAGAGGACGCTAAGCCTGCCCACTTCCTCGGTCTAGGCCGCCGACTTGCGATGGTAGTGTTCATGTGGACGTGTTTGTGCAACCTGCCCGGCCGTAATGGAAACTAGGCGATGCGCAAAGCGAATTCTAAAATATCTTGGCCCTAAGCTTGGCATGAGCCGCCATTTACGTCAAAAAGAGAAGGATGCGAATCGAATAAATTCAACGCATGATCATTATGAAATCATCTCATTAGTAAGGCTAAACTTTTTTGATGTGCTAAAAAAATGTGATCAAGTATCATATCACCATGAAAATTAATTGCTAATGCAGTTTCCATTTTTATGCGTAACTTTTTTCCGTTCGCTTATAAGCTTTTGAACTTTTGAACCATAAAATTATTTCAGTTTCCTAGCGCATTCCGAAATGTCAGTTCAACTTCCTCATAGTTTGGGAAGTTAACTTATTCTAAAGGTTTTGCTTAGTGCAGAATAAATAGATTCTTTTACTGAAACTGCATGGATTTTTCCAAATGATGCCACAAGTAGCTACTCTCATCCAACTCAGTTGGACATCCTATTCGCTTCTCATCTTCAAGGCAGGAGTTTTAACTTAAGAATTTCACGTCCTCTCCAGTAAGGTGCTCCATTCTGCCTGTCTCCTCCGTAAGCTGACGGAACACTTCGGTTCTCTGCGGCTTCTGAGCTTTTTTTAACTCATGAGGCATTAAATGTCCCAAATGCTCTTTATATACCTCTATTTACCTCATAATGGGATATATTCGATAAAATTTTAATTCTATTATCCTGAAAAGTATAATCCTATATTATGTTAGCTGATACTAGTTCACCAAAAAAATGTTACATTTCGGGCATCATTTAAGTCAGATATCATTTGAAGTTCGACCTGATGTTAAAGTTCTGCTCTTTTGACGTACAAGTCCAATCACCGACAATCAGCACAGAAATGACTCTGAAGTAACGTTTTTCGAGGTACCATTAATCCCGTGAGAGCCAATTCGAACATTAGCTTATAGAAGCACGGAATGTCAGGTCAGGGAAATTTTCGTGTCATTCATCCTGGATGTGGTGATCAACACAGACAAAGGCGGTGGGAAGCGAGAAACGAGAGGAAGCATTTGTCGGGAGCTGAATTTTGAGTTTCACTTCGCCACGTGCAGTACACGTGCGAGTCTATGCTTCATTAAATGACCGCAGTTTTGATAACAAAAGAGTGCGATGATTGTGGGCAGCGGCGAGAGGGCGAGTGAGAGGGGGGGAGAGCGAGAAGTGGACACGTAATGTTCCCCTCACCGGACACGCTACCTGTTTCCTGATATTGGGAAGCAGGAAGTGGCTTACGTCGATCCCTTTGTTTTTATTTAGATGGTGGCCGAGGCGGGCATTACAGGGCTTCCGGATGCCGATACTGTCGGTTGCCCGCTCTCTCGTGACCACACCTGCTCCCCCTGAGTTAACTGCTCTGCTCCAACTGGGCAGGTCTCAAGTTTTTACTGTGTCCTGCACCATGGACACAGAGTTGATCTATTTCAATATGTCATACTCAAACTGGACGAGCTCGCTACACGATCACTCTAAAGTTGTCCTAGATGACATCAATGAAACAGAGATTAGTTTGCATTTTTAACATAGCCTAGAATATGTTAGTTCCTTCATACGGGATTTTGTTAAGTTTCCTATTTCTTAAGAAGACCTACGTACAGTTAAAAAACGGTTGTTTAAAACGAGCAGAGGTTTTCTGAATATACGAGTGTAAATTGTACTTCTCCGCTGCGGAAACCCTTTAACAGACTTGTGCTTCGTGTTGTCTGCCGCAACCCCCATTTTTTTGTCCGGGCCGAAGGTTTCGAGTATGTTTCAATGAATTTTCCTCTAGGATTACTTTAAAAGTTTTCTCATTATTCCTTCCGTACGGTGAAGCGCACCAACGTCATACACAAAGAAAACATTACATTTTGAATCCTCCACCATGCTTTACTGAAGGAATGAATGTTTCTCGAGAAGCTAACCTCTCAAGGTTTCCCATAACATACTTCACATCGATCAGAACCAAGTAACCGTCTTAAGGAAGATTCAACGCAAGGAGCTGAAGCAGATGAACTCAAATATACGAACTAATACTGACTCAGTTTAAAAAACTCTCGTAGGAAAGAAAAATTGTTAAGCTACGTCCCATACGAATAATTAAAAACTTGTCTCCGTGCGTGCCTAAAAGTTATCCTTGGCGTATGTGTGGAGCAGCATCGCTCCAATCCATAGCATGCTCAAATAGTTAGTGCATCTGTAGAGTTCAGTAAGTTTAAATTGCAAATGCATTCAGTATCTCTGAAAAGTTTACTATTTTATAGAAAAAACATTGAGGGTCTCAGTACAATAAACTATATGCAATAGCAAGCACACCCAGTATCCCTGTACAGTAAACTCTATGCAATAGCAAACACACCCAGTATCCCTGTACAGTAAACTCTATGCAGTAGCAAACACACCCAGTATCCCTGTACAGTAAATGTCATCTGCTCACCAGGCCGCTACAAAAAAATCTCTCATTTATGAGAAGTTTATCAATTTTCACCCATGCTTTGAGGCAATATGTTGAAGAGCTTATTCATTATAATTAAGTTTGCCAAGTTTCAATAATGCTTTGAGGCAATATGTTAAAGAGCTTATTCATTATAATTCTCCTAAATAACCAGCGGAATATTCTCCTCTCTTCAAAAAAACTAATCATAAAATCCGCTAGAATATTTTGGCATATGAACAGTAATCTTAAGAGCAGCCTAAGAAATTAATTCATGCTAGTGAAATTCAAGAACATGAACTTAGATTTCCACTTTCATCATTAAGCCAAGATTTTTTAGAAATGAACATTCCTTCCCGTGGTTGTCTGTTATTATAAAGTCATTTTCGATGAAGTAAATACGGTTAATCAAGTGTACCAAGTAAATTTTGGTATGTGTTAGTCGTGTTCATTTATGATGGATGCTGATAAATATTTTGTAATGGATAATTTTCCATTATCTGAACGCTCATCGAACTCGATCATCTCTGGTCATAAAGAGACAAAAATATTACCACAGCACCAGCACAAGAATTCTATTTATCTTTATTAAAAGGCCAAGAGCGCCGCGACAATACTACCTGATTTGAAATGAAAGTCGTGCTTCTCCCGAAAAGAATGTCTGCAGTTAGTTCGCTATTCGTCAAGCGGCGGAGGGCCGGCCACAATATAAGACAATTAAGGAGCGCCTAAAATGGCAGGAGCATTCAAAGCCCTTTGACCCGACGACCGCTGCGCACACTGGACGTCGTACTATAATCCTGCTGCAAGCCTGTCCGTCCCAAGATGCTGTGAGCTCTGTACGGTCTACAACCACCCATTAATCTCTTAGAAACTCTTCTTTGGCCCTTGTACGGCCATGAGAATGTTCATGGCTCCCAAGCCGTATTCTAATAATTCTCATTCGTGCCTAGATTTTACGATTTTTAAATGCTTGTAACCATGACTCAAAATTATGCCTAGAATATTTTCATCAATCAAGCGGTGCGATCTTGACCCGACTGTCGCTTGTGTTGTTATTCTAAAATAATTTCAAACTTGAAGCAACGGTCTGTGCTCTCTGGAAACCTTCCCAGTGCGTGAGAGTGCAAGGCTCACTGAGCCTAGTGCAAACCAAACAATCGGTCATTCTTCACGAGCCCTCACTTGATTATGTCGTCCTGTTTATAAGCCTTTACCCTCACACCGTGCGGTCACACACGGAAGTATGGAGGACAACACAAAGAGGTCTGCTTCGCCGCACTACTTGAAACATTTTCCGCCCTCTGCTTCCTTTTTAAGCGACGAGATTCGCTCGAAAGTCTCACGTGAGTTGGGCGTGAAGGAAGTTGATTCATTATATTGTTTTGGAAACCCTGCAGTCGCTCACAGCGAACAGAGTCAGCTAACTCGAGTCCTTTATTATTATGTTTACGTTAAGTTGAAAGTCATTCCTGGTCTGGGCGACAGAAAGAGAAAGAGGTTGAGGTTGACCCGTCGCTTGTTTCTTTGTGCAGACTCCGCGTGCCCTTCCACGTCACTTGTGTGAACTGCAAGGCAGCAGAGGGAAGCTGACCAACCCATTGTGGTCGCGTGAGACGGCATGATTCATCAAATGTTTCAAAGTCAACCGTGAAGAGGGCGTGGGAAGATCATCAGTTATTATCAAGCATTTCTGCGCAAGAGAGTCGATCGCGTAGTCGGTAAGGGCGATCAGGAAGACCATGCAGTCTGTATATTTGGTGTAGTGGTACAGGGCAGGGCCCGAGCAGTCCGCCATGTATCCACCCAAATGCTCAAGACGGACGTTTTAAAGCTCACGAGAACTACCACGACTTTCCCTAAGCCCTCGATTGTACACGAAAAAAGTAGGTTAAGGTAAATGAGATGCAGAGGACCTAAGCTTTAAAGGAGTCATGCATTGCCTCACACTCAATAAAATATTCCCTCCATGGAATAACATCTCTTACTTTACAGATTGCGTAGCGCAGCGCAAGTTGCTCGTCGCGCCCACCGAGTGTACGCGCGGAAATCTCCGCATCATCTGTGATGTAAGCATTGACGTGTAACGTGAAGTGTAGACTTAAATAAAATGTATTAATTTGAATAAAAAATTATTCAAAAGACTGATAAATTGACCTGCAAACTTACCATAAGTGTTACACTAATTAAACACCTATATCTAGGCATAGAAGAAGTTTGCTCAATTGTAAATTTTTTTAATAATTTGCAAAAATGAATGCAATTAGTTAAGATAGATTCAAAAAGCTATAAGAAATGCTACGGGCAAGAATAGCGTAAATATATCCACCATGCGTAGCATAGTACTGCCCATCAGACACTCCGCACCATATAACATGCTCGTATTATATATTATATCCACTCTCCTTATTGTATCCATTCTCTATATTGTATCCATTGTCCATATTACATCGTTACTCAAATTAACATGAAGCTTCAGAGATGTTCTTCCAACAACACTGCCACAGAACATCGAAAAAGAAACATGACTATATATATATATATATATATATATATCTGGCATTAGCTTATCAAAAATAAGGGTAAATGTTAATGAAGAATTAAAAAGTCAACATTTGCAGCTAAAAAAGCAATAGTGAACCGACACTTGAATATTTCCTTAGATACGAGTATTCTTTTCGCAAACTTGTATCACTTTCGAACTAAGTAAAGAAAAGTATGTACATTGTATATATATGTCACAAACATAACAATCAATTCTCAATTCTTTTAAAATTCTTTAAACTACAGATTTTTTCTTAAAATGAAAACAGATAGCCAAGAGAAACAAATTTAGCGAACGATATCCTGCAAAAGAATAAACTGCCTGAAATAACTAGCGCGAGTATTTTCCCCACACAATATATTTGCCAAGTTACTTTCCCTAGAAAAGACGGAAAGTCGGAGGCACAGGTTCTCGCTTGGATGCTCTCGAGAAATTCGGGTCCCGATCTCGCCGAAAAATAATAACGCGGAGCTGTCACGCGTTGACGGAAATTATCACCACACTATATCCTTGGAGAAGCATTCATCAGTGCGCAATATCCGTCAATAAATATTCACCAGCACACAATGCATTCGAATAAATATCCATCAGTACATAATACTCGCGGATAAATGTTCATCAACACACAATGTGGTTGGAGAAATATTCACTACGGAAAAATGGTGCCGAATTTCATCGTGCTCAGTTAAGTTGCGCACATATCAGCGTACCGTATTATGACTCACTACCTCGGACGTATATCATCGCACTATGTCCTTAAATGAATGTTCATCCAAGTACAAGATATAGCCATCGTATAAATGTATGAATATTCATCGGTGATCGATATAACCGCATTCATTTGCATCAGTACAAAATTTGCACAAGACATTCATCCGTCCTCAATGCACATTTAATTCGTTAGTGCAGGATACCCAGAGATCAATAAATGTTGGTTCGTAATCTGTTTGAAGAGATCTACGCATGTGTAAGACTTATGACTTCTCACTGCTGTGACCTCTGCACAACAGCTCTTCATTTTCAGCATCAAAGGTGTATAACGAAGTGGTGTCATCTGGACTCTTCACACCACCTACGCGGCAGCTGCGGCATGTTAGTGGTGATTTTGGGAGGTACTGATGCGTATTATCTCATGAAAACAATGACGTCGTGGTACTTGATAGTTTGGTATCGGCAATTTGAAATTCAAATTCAGTGTCAGAATGCGCTAAATATTTTTAAATAACTTTGAGGAGGATTTGAATCGTAGAAATTCTGTTTTTTAACTATTTCTTTAAAGTTTGTTAGGAAAAATGTAGTGTTCCTCTCCTCAGAAAGCTCACGTGTTAATTTGAACAACAGCTTATCAAGTGCAGGAATTTATTTAACCTAAAACAACGTGCGAAAATTACCATGAAAGCCATTCTTCGCCAGTAAGAGAAAACGTGTATTATACAACGGAAGATTAGTTGAAATTTTATCAATAAGAAGTTCTCCCACTTATGACACCTGTCAATTGAGGTTGGAAAACTTCATATATACGTCTAACGTTGGTTTGAAGAATGACAGCAATTAGCTGCTTACTCTTTTATTTCAATAACGAAGAGAGAAAAAATTGCAAGCTCAATTACGAGGATAGGGGAGAATAAGAAATGAAAAAGAATGTCTACGAATACCACGAATTCCATGAAAAAGTCCACGGGGACCATCATGAATTTTAAAAAGTGTCAGCATCCTTACGATGAAAATTTAGAACAGTGCATCCCTACAAGCATGAAAATTTTAAGACGATTAACACGAGTATAAAGTATGACAGAGCGCTATGGAATACGATTTACAATAGGAGTACAATTTAGTGTCTTCCGTTGACCATAACGAGACGTGGGTTTGCATTCTCAAGTTTTTTTATAAGCGTTTTCACAGTTGACACAACTCGTATCGTCATGCCTACAGCGCCTACATCAAACACGGTTCAACAGTAAATTACAGCTTTAACTTACTAATATTCTCTCGAGCTGACCCACACAATCCGATTACCGAAGCGCTGTAAGTTTGATACTAAGAGAAGGAATTTGAGGGCGTTTCCGTGTCTCGGTAATGATGACTAAGTCCTCCAGGACTACTTGCCCATGAGTCCTGTAGTGGTCCTCAGTTCCCACGGACGGACGCAGACGTTGCACCAGCCATGTCCGTCAAGCGATGACCACATCGCACAGGCTGCGGAAGCGCGCGCAAGATGCATGGGCGCAGTTGAATAAACGCGCAAAAATCGAACCCTAATTGTCACCGAGGGTCATTCATTACCCAACGCCCCGGTTAATCCATGACGATGTAGAATCTAAGCATGAAGTTCATCACTGCAGATGGATTGGAATCTCAGCAGTGACCGGAAGCGCCGGTGTGCCCCTCGTGGAAATTACGATTGGGGCAGTATTGGTTAATGTGTCAGCGAGCGTCACAGAAGCCCTGTTTGGGCACCAGAAGTGTCCTAATAATACGTACGGAGGTCACTAACTGATAATGATGGTCGTGATTTGGTCTCATCATTATTCATCTGCAGTACCCATCCATCACGCACACGGCCACAGATTAAATCTGAGAGATTAGTTCTGCACGAACAGAACTTGACGAGGAAACGTCGTCCAGCCTCATGAATCAAGGTATCGATCCGGTGATTCACTAGAAAATTTGCCTAGTCATTTTTTTGAGCCCCAAATGCCTCCCGTAACGTCCAAATTGCTTTTAGTCTTCGTCGCATGAACTTTGATTTCATCAGAACTTTTCAAATATTAAAATAAGACGTTTACTCGATGGAGTTATTGATTGAATCTTTTTGATAAATTTGTACAATTTATCAGTTTGTACTGGTAACTTTTCAATTGAAAAATTCTACAACAAATTAAAAAAACACACTTAGTCTTCATATTTTCTAAATGGCTCGCTACTATCATTTTTCGTGGTTGTTTGCTTGCCGGAAAATGTAATGGCAAACCAAATTATTAAATGAATCAACGTGAAGACGTAAATATCTTAAAATGAATCTTGACACGATATCTGATACAGGGATTTATAAAAAATTACATATTTTTTTCCAAAAACCACCAAGACCTTGGTTTTAGCACGCATTATCAAGTCAGGCATCTGTGAATAGCTTCATAAATTTAATAAAATGTTTCCACTTTTCGACCTCTCCATGGTTACGTCAGGAAGGGACAATAATTCCTCTTACTAACTCTACGTCAACTGCATAAAAAATAATCATAAAAAATTGCACGTTACCTCGTTGGTTCTCATTTTTTATCTCTGATTCTTTGGATGTTGATACGGGAGTTCTGAAGGGGACTTAGGGCATGTATGGATTGAGAAGAGCCCGGTCACATTGGACCGCGAACAACACGAGGTGTCGACACCGTGTATTGTGAGACTCCCTCTCAGCGCGTGACATGCGGACCCGCGCTTCCCCCCGTCAGGATTACCTGCTCTTGCGAGAACATCTTGGGCGGCGTGTTGCGCCACAGGACTACGTGAGGACACTCTGAGCTACAAGGAATTGCTGTCATTGTCAGTGTATGCTCTAGGTTTCCTGCGATGTGGCCCACTGGTGGGTTATTTAACCCCTAGAAAAATAGCATCGACGCTAGAAAAGTGTTAGGTAACTGAGAAATAGAGGCCTTTTAGCGTGTCTAATTGGAGAGATATGTAGTTCATCTCTTGTTGGTAAGTACTCGCCCAGACTGCGGCGGTCAAGCTGATAGAAATAGAAGCTGAATCTTAATAATTCTTTACAATAATTTTTTATTGATGTGTATGTTTCGTTGCTGTTCAGGAAGCAACCTCAGTTGATCGTTGACCCTCTGTAACTGCTTCATCGTGAACTCTGCGTCGATTGATTTTAATAAATTTTAAGAAATCCTAAAAAGACGAAGTCGACTATGTGGAAAGGCCGAGTAAGAATTTTAGGGCATTAAAAGAGAGGAGGAAAAAAATTATTTTTGCCGTATTATTTTCCAAGAAAAGATGAAAAAATACTTTTTGCATGAATGATGTGGGGCGAAGTGTTCAGTAGCCCCCGTTTTTCATACAAAAAACTACAACGATGGATTCCTGCATGACTAGTGCGAACTTGTGACAGAAATATTCAAGTGCATTGAATAAAATTTGCCAAAATTTTTTCCAAACCATATTGATAACACGACGGGTTTTGGTCTACTACATTTTTCAACTCTGCTAAGAGTCTCATGTGCTACCTATCATTGATCTCAGAGCATAAAGATTTCTGAATTTCATACACACGAGTTAAGCATGAAAAAGTTACACAGTGGTTTGTTAGTTCATTAGTTATAATTAGTGTTTGATTACCAACACATTTTAAAAGACGAGAGACCCAGCGACATAGCTGTCCCACGAAAATCAGGTAGATGGTAGAAAACTTCAAGTATTATATTTTTTAGCTTTGGAACCTTGATGAATAATCCGCGTGAGCCATCCTCACAAATGAATTCAACAATTCATTTTGGTTGAAGTGGCTTGGCCTGCTAAGAACATTCAGTCTGTTATCACAGATGCAACAGTTACAACAACAACCTCTGCAGTCATACTTGGGCCGCTTGCTCGACGTGCGCAGACAGCCGTTTTGATGGGCTAAACGATGCGTCTGGGAAATCTTTTTCAAGGCTTCAAAGTTGTCCGTGACAGAACACTGCACAATATTAAGGAAACCATTTCTTCATTCGTACTATAGCTGCAGGTCCCATTTTTGGCTGTCAAAACATAGGCGCCGTGCAATTTATTTATTCGCCAATATGATATGTCTAAGACGGAAAAGTATTGTACATTTTATGTTAGTAGAGCGAACAAATGTTGTCCTTCAGGAAAGCTGAAGTCGGTTTTAAATTGTAAACATGTTAATAAACGCAGTTCAAAAGCCAAACGTGCAAACTAAGTATACAAAACTACCACCAAGAGCTTATTTGCTTTATAAAAGTCACTTTCAAGCAGAGACAAATTTTAAGAAATTTTATGGAGACCTACTATGTATAACATTAATATTTTAGCTTCCAAAAATAAGTTCACAGTCAACAAAAACTATGTCAACGATATCAAGTCTCTAAAAACTAGGAAGGGATGGTAACAGTCTATTTCCAATACGCTTACATGAAGTTACCCGCTGCACTTATTGGAATGGTAGTAAATGAACTTTAACGAAGCCTGAAAAAATAATGTGAGAACTGCTGCTTCACGCTGAAAAGTTCCCATGGCAGAACTGGGGAAGTCCCGGTATACTGTGTGTACATATGCAGCCTGGCAACCACACCGGGGACCAATCCCAGTTGGTGAAGGGGGTAGGTATGATCTGCGTCACACTCTCTTCGTCACACTTTGGATAACTTTATTGTAGCACTGAGTCTACTATCGAAAGTGTTTAGCGCTTTGACTGTTTTTTCATCAAGACGTGTGCATTACTCATCGATATCGACGCCATTTGGTCCAATTAGATGCATGCAACGTGATGTTAGCATCGTTGTAACGCATCATTGACGGCATCTTCTGTGGAGCTGTAAAAATCAGAAGCAACAAGACTTTCGGAGAGCTTGGAAAAAAGTAGCATTCCGTAGTAACTCTCTTATTGCAAATCATGTAGCTCAATTTCGTGTTTAATTCGCGCATTCATAGTCAGTAAAACAATATGTATTGGTTTACCGTCTAACCGAAGTTTAACATTCATTTCACAGTAAAATTGAAGCTTTTTGATATGAATGATAAAAAACGATTGGAAATCTGATAAGAGTGATAATAAATTGCTAATTCGTTTCATTCATGAGGGATGAGTTCGACGTCCACGAGAGATTGCAACATCCACTGCGATCGGAAGCAAACGGTGCCAACAATCGTCCAGAAAACCCACATAAAAGTTCCAAATTCGTGCAGCAGGAGATGATGAATGACGAGATCAGCGATTAGCTCGCACTTCGCCCCGTTATTAGCAGAAATCCATCAGCACCTAATCAGTGATGAATGCTCAGGGAATATGTTCCGCCAGACGAACCAGTTAGAGAACTCTCTAAAAAATAATAACAATCGGTCTTCGACGCACATGCACCAACTGCCTATTGGTTTATACGAGTACAAGTATACTCGTATGTATGATTTGCCCAATAATGAATGTGAGAAGACTATCTGAATTCATGGTAAGTGAAAACTAGCATTTAAAAAAAGGTATTAGGCTTCTTCTTCTTGGTACGTGCATATAGATAGTGTTTTACACATCATTCATGGGGTGAAGGACCCATTATTGCTCAATGTTAGATGCACATTCCGTACTTTGTACGATTAATTTCAACGCTTCTATACATAATACGCAGTAAGATATGTAATGTAGAATGTAGTTTCTCATTACTAATGAAATAACTAACGAGAGAGAGGTTGAACAAGCACACCACTGCTTCCCAGTAGAAAAAAAATTAGATAAGGGATCTAAGATGTATAATAATTTTATGACTCATGCTTGACAACCCTCATAATAAAGCTCAGACGCTTTACATGCATTTACATATCGTCGCCGATATCAAAAGGTCATGAATGCAGCAACATGGACGGAAGATTGCATCAAACTTTATAAGGATTATCGCTAATGAAAATGTTATCCACCCATGGGCTTGATTTCCCCTGAATAAAAAATATTAGGATAAGTAAATGACTACTTCTAGGCGTCAGCCTAATTTTATAATGTACACAAAGTGAGTCCTGCTGAAAATCTCATCTTTCGTTACAATTCTAATAAGCAATATATTCAACGCGAATTCGGCGATTTTTGCTAAACTTGACGCTTATGGGAATCCGTTATACAAGTAAACATGAACCCGAGATTTGCTTTGACGCGCACCCTGAGGAGAATACGATATTTTGGTGAGCTCGAACTTTGCGAGGTTGACGTGAGCTCGGAGCGTTGAAACTGTTCAAAAGACTGGAGCGCATTCAGTTATAGAGACTCGTCCCTCAAGTGCCTCGTTTCTCAAATGTTCATTGAGTTGGTAATGTCCTCTGGCATGTAAAATTTTATTTATACTGTAAAACAGGCGATAGTTGAATTGCATGAGGTGACATGAGTGCGCTCGTTCAACAATCGCACAAATGATCTGATGAAATTACATCGAAAAAATGAAATAACTCAATAGGAAATGTGCATATGAAAGTACAGAGAATGAAATTAAGTTCGGAAATAACACTTGAAATGTTTTTCCTTATGAAATTGCTTCAAACATTTAAAAAAATAAAGTACATTTGCTTTAATTTGTTATGTACAGTTTAAATGACATTGTTCAGCATTGTTTGCTTAAAAAAGACGTATTCATAATAGATTCACGCGTAAAATCAATCCATGAACTGTGGAGTGAGTCAACAGACTGATGAAGTTCCATGACTATAGAAAATATATAAATTATGCCAATCGCAAAATTTTTACTCCCAAGGGAATGCCAACCTTCACTCGTCAGATCGATGTTGCAGTGGGAGTCGGTGTGTGTGAGTGTTGGTGGCTGTATGATCCCACGCGAAATGAGTACTTCATGTGTAGCAGAAGCCCTTTTTCCATTAAATTCGTAAGTCAGCTTAAATGATTGTTGAATTAGTTCAATATTATTTTAACGTGTTGGTCACGCGTAAAACTGAAGCCATACCTGCGTGTAGGGCCTAGAACGACACGTTATATTCACTTGAACACCACTCTATGCAGAAGTTTTTAAATCAATTTCTTTCTATAAAATTTGTTTCGTATTCATAGTGAATCTGTCTGCAGAACATCTGTATCAGTTGTGTACTCGATAGAAACAGTGTGGGTGCAGTGTAGCTACATTCGGTAGATCTTAGGCCGAGGAAAAGGTAACCTAAGCACAAGGTGTAGCGCACCGCTGACGCATGGTGACCTAATTTAATCTATAATGAACCCTTAACAAGAGGTTAGCCAATACAAGGTAAACACTTAACACCATAAACACAAGATGTACTCTCAGTGCATCACAATTTAAGGAACGCCTGCACGCAGTACGCATCCTGCATTTGAGCACGAGAGCTACTCGTATGTCACCCGACACAAATCCCACTCCGCCGTACACAATCTCAATTGAGGAGCCCAAACTAGTGATACTGATCGTAGCACGCATCTTGTAGCAGCGCCACCCCATGCCTCGGAACCTTAGTAAATATTCTCTTCAAAGCTAAGATGAGAACGGTCCCAATGGGATTCGATAGTCGTGGTGAGAATCGAAATATATTGGGAGCTAAAATTTGGAAAAAATATTACTAATCGCTGGGAGCAAAATATTTATTTTAGCTGAGTTAGTGCATCCAGTTCACAATAATGACGCAATTCACGTGCATTGCTAATGCCGCTGAAAATCGTTGCGCTGCTGGCTCACACTAATACGTTTGTTAAACTTGGTTTAAGGACTCAAGATAAGTGCTAATGAGGGAATGCACACTAGCCAATTTGAATGTTCTTCAAGGAATGTTACGATCTCATTTAACATCACTAAGAAATTTTGAAATTTTCATCTGCAAACGGAAAATCCAGGTTCTCTTTGCATGTATCGCCTCCCCGCAACCCCCTACGGCTGTTGGGTCAGATGAAAACACGTAGTTAAGCGCATGCCACTGAAATACTTTAATATACATTATACCGTTTATTGAATCATTAAGAAGCCGGCGAAGAAAGAGCAGGGAGGGAAACTAATTTTTTTTCTAGTGAGTTGTTTGGCTTCAAATAGTTGGCGTTTGTGTCGTAATGACGGACGTTTGTTAAAACGCTCGAGACGCTTAGGCTGGCGGACGCGAACGAAACGAATAATTAATTAGCCTTAAAATATTCTACTGATGTAAACGGTAAAATGAACAGTATATTTCCAAAAATATATGAGAATGAGCGAGAAATTCATCAATTTGGCCCCGGGGTTGTTGCAAAATCTCACTGGCGGAGTTCGTACGAGTACATTCAATATCTTCCCGAACGGCGACGAAGCCTTCGAAGAGGAAAGTATTTTTCGTCGCATAGCTGGCGAGCATCGGTGCCACTCTGGGTAGACTGCGTGAAGGCAGGGACCAGATAAACCTTGACAAGCTCACTCAGTAAATTTCTCGCTCACATTAACGCAAGCCTTTAATGATGCGCCGCCTATCATCCGGCGCATGTCTTCCCCTCCTAGCGGGGCTGTGCAGACTGGTGGGCCCTCTGCTATTTCGGCCTCCCCTACAAAAGTTACGAGCGATGTTTGGTTGGCTTGTTTATCAATGTGTAATGAAAGGAGCAAACAAAAGGCATCATGAACAGCAAAGCTATGTGCTTGGCGATTGTTCAAACTCAAAGCTCACGCTGCTCTCGCGCTTACCTTGGGAGAAAGTTTTGTTTACCAATACGGCTTTGATGCCGCTCGTCTTATACGGCCTAATTAGAAGCAAGGAAAATGCAATTTTCTTCACACACATGCATAAATTCGAGATAAATTTTCATGGACGGGAAATTCTAATCTTGAAGTATATAATTAAGAATATCGGCGGAACGTTTTTTTGGACGGATCAGAGGAGCAGTCAGGGCAAACATAATTACATTGAAAGTAATTATGGAATGCAACAATAAAAATGCCCTATTGAAATGTAAAGGTTTTAGAATTTTAGCCCAAGATTTATTACAATACATATGTATCAATTGGAAACAACTCCTTAACTCGGAGAAGAGCAATATGAAAAGAAGTTGTCTCAGCTCCGAGTCCCTTTGAAAACCTAGAGGGCGACCCGCCGTTTGTGCCGCCGATGAATTAGACGCTAGAAAGTGGTGCGACCTCCCGTACAGTGGAAACCTAAAATCATTGTTTAAATGGTATTTTCAGGGAGAACTCAAGTATGCATTACAACAGGAAAGTGAGAAATGTATTAAGATATTTTGTAGCTTCACTCACAGGGCTTGTGAGACCGTACTACCATTTGCCTTCCAGGGAGCCAGTAAGGGAGTCTTATCAAGAGCTCCAAACATCGCTATCATCATCGATTTTGTAGAAAGTCGTAAATCAACACAGAGCTTTCTTTAGTGGCCTGTGAGAATTTTATATTTGCAACAGCTTCTCAGCTTCGGTGGCTAGTAAAGATGATGTTTAGGTCATGTTTAACAAGGAGTCCAGCATAAAGTGCTTTTACTATCATCTCCCTCTATCTTAACAGAACAACCATTAAAAAATACAGTCATGCGAACTTTGCCGGTAATGGATGCTTTTTTGAGACTCTGTACCGAGGCGATATGAACCATAAATCTTTGTATGCTAAGAGAAAGACTTTCAAGAGCTACGCAAAGAGAGACGTCTCTCAGCATAATGCACTGATACGCGCTTCGTCTCGAGTCAGCATGTTCGTGCCACGAGTTCAATGCATCAACTTTGGCCGAACTTATCCTTCTTTTCACCGCTGTAGGAGTCCTCGTCATCTTTCATTAACTGACGACGCTTCAATGGCTCAATATGCTGCGTTCCTTGTAGCGCTTTATCTAGCAGCAGAGGCTCTAATAAAAATGTACGAGAAAGCTGTACAAATAGAACTTCTAACGCACACAAATTACCTGCGCAGAAGCTAAGCAACTCAGACACTCAAAATTACTGGATTAAGTGAGCGTTGATAACAATTCCACCGATTATTTTTAATTCATCATAAATGGTTCACAATATCGAAAAAGATTTCAAAATTCACACACGCATCAAATGCCTGGATTGCGGACATTTGTGCGTAAAGACAGAGGAACGTTTGAATTAATCCGTAGTGAAAGAGCTCTGGGCTAAAAAAACTTGTCTTAAAGAGTTTCTAACCTTAAGATAGCAAAATACAGGACGACACAGAAAAACTGGAACTTTTTGAAATGCGTAATAGCCTATTTTACCATATATATATATATATATATATATATACAAGATGTAATTTTCAAACATTGATAATTTGGATTGTTTCTTAAAAGGTAGGATGTAGTGGTTCAATTGCTGTCAATAAAATCTATGTTCGATTTTTTTTTTACTGGGTTTTTCGAAAGTTTCCATTTTTCTGTGCCACCATGTGCTTGCAATACGCGGTAAGTAACATTGTCTATACAATACAACAGTTTTGAAATGTGATCATATTTGAGATTTCCATTTTTAACATGAAATGAAAAGTATAAGAAATTTGTAGAATAACAAATAGTGTTCAACAATCAAATTTTTTATCAAGGTTGCCTGGCATTCAGAGAGCGAGTTTTGCTGACGAGGTCGAGCTACAAGTAGCAGAGCGTGCCTACTGCACTTTTCAGAGCTGCCGCTTCTCCGTGCTTCCACACTCGAGAAGAAGAGAACTGAGTAGTTCATTCTTTCGCTATGTAAATCTTTCTCATCCATAGCAATTAAACTCATGAAGTAGAGAAGCTCGGACAATAAAATCCGGAGCATATTTTTTATGTTTAAATTAGGGGCCCACTGCATGCATATTTTATAAAAATTTCATTAACGAGGTGGATGAAAGCTATAAATGCATCAAGACTGAGCACCATTCTGTCAAGGGTTCTTAGATTCAAAAAGTCTATGACGAGTATTAAGTGGAACTGAACGAGAATATGAAACGTGAAAATAAAATGTGATATTACCTCTGTGGAGTTTTAAAATACTTGAGGACCTTGAAAGTATCGTAGTTGAAAATTACTTAAGGAGTTTATCAATTTAATTTTGAAATCGATGAACAATCGAGCATGTAATACACCACGGTTTCATGCGGCCCATGTGTGTATCTCATCCTTCTAGAAGCCAACATCGATTCCATGTATAGATCGCATATACATATTTGAGACGTCAACAACCTTGAAGTGGCCCAAGCTCTGTCACTGTTGCAGTCGTGACTTTCACGCCATTCATCGTGGATTATGATCTGAAGTATTTTTCCATAATAGTATGGTTTATCTTATTCCTCAGAGACACTTCAACGTAACTCTTCCTTAATCTTTAACTCAGATTTGGGATAACGTTTGAAGAATGATTGAGCTCTATGATCAATCAAATGCTTTTTAAAGTGAAAATGTACATATATTCACAAATTCAGTCGTATTCTGCCTGTCATAAAAGACCACCCAGACATACTTCACAGATGAGGCACTCAAGAAGTAGGTTAGCTAGCGCCGCAGTAGCGGTTTTGAGTTAGCAGTAAGGTATGTGAGTGTAAAGGTGCCCGCTATTGATGGATTGCTCATCCATCAATATATAATTGACACCCTTTAACCTTTTCTGCACTTTACTCGTCATTCAAAATGTATGGGAGTCATCTCTCTTCATCGGCTAATTTACGACTCGTAATAAGACGCAATCGAGGGTAACGTGCCCATCTTGAGTATATTTATTGACTTGGTAAGGCTTTGTATATGATACTTTGGTAGCTCAAATAATTGCTGTGCAAAACAGGCCTTTTACTAACGATCATTCCTCTCAGTAAAAGCTCATGACTTACATAAGAGACCTGAGGTCTATTTAAAGACTCAAACTATCCTTGTTATCATAGGCTGCTCTCATTCTCATCTCACAATTTGGTTCAGTTAAATTACGTGGAACGTCTGTAACCGGTCGACAATTAGGCTTGGAACTCGAAGGTTAGTCTATAACTAACCTGCTACTTATTGTTAATGTACATTCTCGAAGCGTAAATTATTGATTAATCATTCTGCGAAGCAATAATTTTAAGCACAAAGTAAGTAAAAACGTTTGGAGAATATTTCACCTTATCTTTGTGAAAATTAGCCTTTAGATTTAGAGATAAATTAACAATGACTTGAGTTCTAAAATAAACAAGTTTAGCGGACCCCTATTTCCGGTATTTCATTACAGGATGATCTCTAATTCCCACTAAAAAATGCAAGCCCTTTTATTTCGAGGTTTGAGTCGGCAATTGCCGTGAAAATATTTCTGTTTTGCTAAACACAGTTAGAAGACGACTTCATCGGTGTCAATTATTGCATCACGTGATGACTAGCATTCGCCTCGGAAGTAGTCAGTACCCAGTTTCTACGGATGAAGATTGCGAACGAGCAAATGTTCCCTGCAGACCAACAATGAGTGACCGTACAAAAGTGAGGGAGGGGCAAATTTATGCCTGGATTAGCCGAGGGTAACGAGGGGCACGCACACCTTCATCACGGTCCAGGCCTGTAAACAAGGCCACGCCACGGCATGCTCTGTCATACTTTATTGACCATCCCGTCGTGGTAGATTCTAAACAATGCTCGTACGTGACTTCTTGTACGGCTGACACTTCCCTTCTAGTTCTTTTCTCCAACGTCTTGGAGTGGGAGCTTATGTTTACTTCAACAAAACTGCAGGACAAAGAAACTTGGACATGTCGTAAAGTACAAAGTAGCGTAAGTTCTCTAGATAAATATCTCAAGCAATGCCCTTACGTGACATATTGCGGCGTCAACAGTTGCTACACAACGGAGAGTCACGTGCTGACCTCGAGCAGACCAATCTACCGGACGTACCGTAAGACTCTTCGAAAAAAACTTCAACGCTTGAAGTGATTTGCAAAACGATGCTGTAAAGAGCCAAGGTAGCTCACTGCTCTCTAAGGTTGGCTGTGCTTTCTTCTGCCTCACCCTAAACACAGACGATGTTAACAAATGAATCGTAAATAGCCGAAAATCATAAATAATATATTAGAGCTTCAAGTATTTACTACCTCCATCATAACATCGCGGGCAAGGAATTAAAGTTCGATTTTTAGACAATGTTTCTGAAGTAATTCATAGCTCTTCCGTTTAAATACAGATAGACCCTGGAATAGGAGTAAACATGTACGCAGAAATGGTAGAAGTGTATCTTTATCCTAATATAATGAGCCAAATATTTTCGAGCAGTGCGTGTAGATAAATCAACAGCTCTGGAATCTGTACTTAGACGTGATTGCACGAGTAAGGAAAATAATGGGAGTTGAGCAATGAACTTGCGCTGACAAATGAGACATCAACAAAGAAAAAATGAAAGACGAGCTGAGGTAACGATTTAGAGCTCAAATTATTCATTGCTTTCTGAGTGATAGCAAGACTTCACGTGGAAGGGTAAAAGTATATGCTTCCTTTACTGTTGTAAAGGAATCATTCCTCACAAATCTCCATATTAATTGATTTTTACATATGAAGAACATATGTGAATTTTATATATGAATTGATTTTGTGAAGGACATTGTGCCCAATAGGAAATTTGTGGCACTGTGCTCACAAAATGTCCCTGAAATGTTATTAGTATGTTAAGTTGACACTACATAAATGTTCCGTTATATCAGGAAGAACACTAGGCTTCATGAAACAGGCTGAGACGTTGGAGGAAGTTGATACGCAGAACTGTGTACAGAGAACAGGGGCTGGAAGAAAAAAATGCATTATTTAATACTTTAAGATTGCTTACTTTCATAGCTGTTGCTTTTTTGACCATGGTTCTTGCATGAGTTGAAACAGTTAAGAAATGAAATGTCCAATTTCTTTGACATCACTTGCAAAGAAGAATAACCCTTTCATATTTTGCTGCAGACTTCATGTATTGTGTTTTCATTTCAGACACCCGACAAGTGAAGCTCGAGAAAATATACCGCAGTTGAAAAAGCGCTGGGTGGTTGTTCCAGAGCGTCCGTTGAAGCTGTGCTTCACAATTCAGCTCCATGCGAAGGCCCTCCAGCGAAGAGTTGTTAACGGACTGAAGCACTGACGCACCCAGCGTGGCCAGTCAGTACGTACAGTGAGCTATGATTCGACAAAACGGCACCCTAACAACGAAATTGTGCCTCCATGTTTATGGTGAGATAAGGGCCTCGAAGGAAAGCAGGGCTTCTGTGTTTAATTCGATGCAATACAAGCGGTGCTCAATCGGACGCACGCGAGCGTGTCTGATAACATCGAGCGCTTAATTGATTAAATATGCACACGCGAGAAAAATGAAGCTTTCTCACGATAACCTTTTTGTAGTGCCGAAGAGAATAACTACTGAATAATTTAAATTCAAAACAGAATTACAACACAAAAGACGCTTGTAGTCAATTCATCCTTGTCGATTAGAGCGAGATACTACATTACAAATGATTGCAGTATGGTTATCATACACCCATCATGTGTTGCGGGAAAATGGTTGAGCTTAGCGCCCATGCATTGATACAAGGATAACTAGCGGCGAGATATGGCTTGTTTTCATTCCTCACATCATGTAAAATGACGTTTGTTCACGGCAAGTAAGCGTTATTTCCAGAAACCTTTCATTACAAAACAACCAAAAATGCCAACTATTCATAAAAAGTTTATTTTGGTATTATACTCGCATCAGATTTATTACTGGTATTATGCTGGAAAAAGGCAAACTTAAAATTTATTGGCCTGGCAATAAAAACTCACTCATAGCCTTAAAATTGTATTTTTTCATTTTAATTTGTGACAAAGAAATGGGAAAGAATAAATATGAACCCAGGAACAAGAAAGAAGGGAAATTTTGATGAATACTGATAGAGATGCCATTGAGCGAATTCACAGGAAAACACCTCCCAGGATCTCGCCCTCCATCTTTTGTCGCAGTAATATACGTAATAAAACTAACAGTAAAAGAACGTTATACCTCAGTCCAGCTCAACCTAACAGTTGGAGTATTCAAACGAGAGCACTTCCAACTCTACAGTCAATTAAACATTAATTTTATATGCATTCTATGCACGATGTGTATTAATAGTTTGATGTATAACTGACGAGCATCTACGTATGTGAAACCATGGGACGTTTTATGAAAACAAGGACCATCTTAATCTCATATTTTCTAATGCTATTCCTCTAAATTAAAACAAGAGTGTAAGCTAATAACGATAAGAACTTTCGAATGGCAGAAAAGAATTTAATCGCCTAAAAGTGGACCCTGCTCACACACCGAGATAATGGAGCGAGGGCTGACGAAACTAGGGAGCTCGAGAGCTTCAGATCGGTGAAGGCTTGGAGTGCATGGACGGTCCCCGAAAATCCTTCAAACTTTGTCCATCAGAGAGAAGGGTTGCAAGTGCATGGCTATGGTGACAGTGCAGTGATCTGCCCTCTCAGTAGAGAGGGAGCAAACAGCCCCTGTACATCGCTTCACTTCAAGAGGCCCTCTTCAAATGCTCTCCAGTACAAGTATAGGTTGAGGGCCGTGATGGAGTGATCGGCCGAACTGTTTTTAGAATTTTTTTTTTTCTCTTAGTTAAATTGAGTCAAATTCGTGTAACTGCGATTCATGCATTGATCGTAATGAAAAAATTTTTTCATTCTGCCTCGTAGTGCTATTGAAGAAGTCAAGTTTATTTTTCATTCTAACAGTAAAAAATATTTCTTTATTAGAGTTTGGAATATTTAATGAATGTATGTAAAAAAGGGAACAATCAGTTACATGAAAGACCAGTTCTTACACAAAAAGCACTAATTTTCCTCTTTTTAAACGGCGTAATCTTCGTCCCTAACCGTTTTAATTAAAAAAAATGAATTTTAAAATTTGTTTCGAGCAAGAAAAGTAATAACCTTCGAGGGTTGAGTTTTTGGAGAAGTACTGCTGTGTAGAACCAGTTAATCGAAATTATGAGAAAAGCAAACAAAATATCTACGGATGCTCATTTCCTACGACATAATATTCAGGACACAATAAGTAGAGCCACGCCCGCACATAGAAAAGCTAGAAACTCGCAAAGAAACTCAGCGTTAAAACAACGCCAGGCAACATTGTTCCTGCAAATAAATCCACAAAGGCCTGTTTCGTTAACTAATTGAAAAAATGTAGCAAAATTGCACATTTTAGAGTAAAAACACGTCGACGAAAGTTGCTTAAAACAGTACAGTAAATGCTTTGAGATTAGAGCTATTCATTGGCTTCAAATGACTCAATTCGGCATCGTTGACCGCTTAGCTTCTCATACACAGACACGCGAAAGGTAAAAGTAAGGGCCCTTGCAAATACCAAAATCATCAGAGAGCGAGTTAGCAGTGATTGCGGCTGGCATTATCGAATGGAACGATCGATTGGCCTCTGCACCCGTCAAAGCAGGGGCTAATGTTATCCAGGGCCGATCATACTGTTATAAATTACATGATCGCGTCATAATCCCACCACCGCTGGCCTCTGGCTTATGATTAAACCCAGGTGCCGAGGCTATTTCTGATCTCCCCTCCAGAATCTGGAGTCCAAAACAGCAGATTCTGGCCGCTAGGTTTTATCGGTTCCTGCAGATCCAGGTGCCGAGAGCCGTTACTCCGCGGGCAATGATATTTATTATCAGATTACCGAAAAAACCGTTGGAGAACACGGGCCTACTGATGCTGGATGGGATTTGATCGGCTAATGAAACTCATTTCGGATGTCCCATTGGGGTCACGAGCTTAAAGGTTAAAAACGCAGGATACAATGAGGAACCTTCATTGTGTTTTTGTTTCACCGTCGGCGTACTTGTTGGTTCTTGCACTTCGGTCACCTAGTTCAAAATGAGAAATAAATGCATCTAGTTCTTTAGTACACTACGTGTGCTCTAGAATTTGGTCTTTCGAACAAGAATTTAGACATTGTGCAAGCGTAAATGGATATATGCACACCTAGACAGTTTGTGAAAATTTGCCAAGGTGAGGATAATAATCGAAAACTTCGTACTCGTACGTCACTTGAAAATATAACACTGTCATTTTGTTTTGTGATTGTAGTTGAAGCGAAACATCTCGCGCTGAAATTTTACTTAACATTTATGGCATCAGGAAGAAAAATCAATAACAAAATGAAGCAATTACTGGCGCAATGATAAAATAAGGTTTTCTATGGTGGTGCCAGGATGGTGCATAAGATGCGAGTTAGTAAAGCGATTTATAAGCAGTGCCGTAATTCAAGTAGTCTACAGGTCATGCATCATAGGCCACCGACTTGGCACGTAAGGTAATCCACCAATTCTAAAGAAGAACGTTTGCTGAGCATTGAAGAAACAAAATATTCAGGTTGGACTAAATGTTTAGGGAAATATAAAATAAACAAAAAGTGTTCTAGTGTGTATATATATATATATTATTAGAATAAAACAAAGGATTTCGAAATGTTATTTGAAAATAAAACACTAAAAATTGTCCAAATTTATGCAGCACTTAGTTCTGGATGTGTGAGTTAGTCACGTGACAGACGATGTGATGACACCTAATGTGAGCTAAATTTCTCAAGAACACTATGCCGAGCTAAGCCGTCATCTGAGGCTGAATAAGCTGAGTAAAATTAAGTTATCTGTAAGATCAACAGGAAGAAAATGCTCAAATTGAAGCAGAGTGCCGAGATTGATACGTGAGGTCAGAGGCGAAAGCTCAATAGGCTGTAAATCTTCCTGTGATCCCCGACATTTATCAGGCTGATCCCTACAATCTTCCAAAAATCCCCCCATTGCGTGAAGCAGAAGTAGTGAGGCAATTTGCTTCTTTCCATCCCCACAGTGGAAGACCGCGAACGTAATACTACACCACCTTCATTGATTTCTTTAATCTTTCCGTCACCCTCACTATTCCTTTCAGACAACAGCTGCTGAGAAGGCACTGAGGGCTGTTACAGAACCGCAACGGCAAGGTGCGGTGGTTCGCACGAAGGATTTAACTCGACTTTGTTCACCATTACGAAATATTTTACGGCTTGTTCTCCTGGTTCAGTTTACGCCGATTTTGTAGTGAATATTAATAGTGGACAAATGATTTTTTTACTCATCGCGTTGATTCAGTTTTGAAACCTATAGGGGAACTTTATTGTTAGAAAAAGGATTTATAAGTGCTCGGAGCTGTCATTTTTCATCTCAACAGTGTATCAACCAAGAAAAAATTAAAACATACTTTTCCCCACAATTATTGAATATATTTACGAATTACATGGTATCACTTCACCACAATAGTTGTTGAAACGTAAAAATACAATGATCATGAAATTCTTCAAAGCATTATTCAGGCTAAATTTAGTCATGCTATGAAAAGATGTTGAAATGGGCTTAACGACAGCTGGGGCCATAAGATCATATCGCAGGGGAAGATGAGAAGAGAAAGAGAGTGATTTAAATGAAGAGGCGCGGATTACCAACCGAGGGGAGATGATCCAGTGAAGCAGATATTAAACTGGAGCACAAATTGCGACAAGTGCAGCGATGAGCGACCGAGGGTAGCGTCTATTACGATGGAATTACGTGTTTCTTTAAAGATTAAAAGCGAACAACCCTCCAAAAAAATCGATCCTTCATATTAAAAAAATGTTTCAGAGTCTAACTCCATTATCAGTTCTATGAAAGCAAATACATACATGTCTGGAAGAAAGTAAACTATCTATGATTTAGAACGAGTTACATTCTGAATGCAACAGAAGCCAATGAACATATTGATATACATGAGAATTATCTACCTACAGTTTGATGGTGATATGAGCTACGAACAAATCAATGTGCATGTGAATTATCTGTTTACAATTGTGAGGTAATAAGTGCTTTCTGTATTGTTGAGAATGGGTTTTCTCTTAAAACTGTATTAGGACTTTAAAATTCTCAGGTCACCAAGATTTGATGCACAATCTAATATTCCGAAATCGCTATTGTTTATTAGAAAATTGCATTTATCAGCATCAATACGTATAATACTTTACAGATGCTCCAAAAATTTCTTTTATGTGTCTCTCACAGAGAAATTCTATAGTATAAAAGGTAAACCCAATGAAGCAATTCGTGTACAGTCTGCTTTGTGAAATACGATCAGTATAGGACTGAATATCAAAAAAAAATTTTAATGTGTTTCATATTGCATGATTCTAGAAGTAAGAAATCATGGTCAGTTTAATTTCATTTTGCATATATTTTAAAGTGTATTTCGATAGACGTTAAAAACATTCTCAATATTCAAAATAGCCCATTTTTTGGAAAGTATTTATCGACTCGTTTTTTCCGATAACCTGATTAACCTCAAAGTTCATTTGCTTGCTCTTTTACTTAAACTTAAATTTTTTAGGAACAAAACATTGAAGCTGATCAAAAGAGCTGATGATTTACGAGTGGTGTCTCACGCTCTGTCGCGATTCGTTCGCGCTGATATCCTGAACCAGGATACGGGTCAGCAAAGTCCGACGCTGGCGACGCACCTACAGCACCGCGGCACGCGATACTTCAAATGAACGAATTGAAATTTCCTTCCTTTTACCTCTGTCCACGGAGAGGCGACTCTGTAAGCATCGATGTACGGTTAACAGAGCGTCCGGTCTGTCGGTGTCATTATAACCTCGGTGTCTTTCTAATCGGTACAGTTATCATTTTGAAACTTATATTATTATTGGCCAGATTTTTGGAACTCGAAGCTAAAGCGCGCAGATCTTGTGAATTATGCTGTAAAACTACGGCTGGCATAGGTCGCTCTGAAATATCGTGTCGGCAATTCGAGTATGATATGCCAAGAATATTACTTTCACGTATAATACACTGAATAGTTGAACAGGTGAGAAAGGCCCATTTCACATTTTTTTACCGTTTTCATTCAGTGTCTCTCAGAGCGTACATCAGGAAATAATTTAACAACAGAATTGAAAA
Organism: Orchestia grillus; assembly: GCA_014899125.1. NCBI lineage: Eukaryota > Metazoa > Arthropoda > Malacostraca > Amphipoda > Talitridae > Orchestia > Orchestia grillus. The sequence continues at coordinate 69,998 of VOMN01091382.1, forward strand.
ACGCATATAATAAAATTTGGCTGAGTAAATAACCAAAACCATCAATCAACAAAGTCTTTCCAAGTAAAATGGCTAGACTGCAGAAATCATAAGCGATCCCCCCTTTCCCGCCGTTACTTGACGGGAGTCCACGCGGAAAAGAGGAGTGAGAGCACCGAGTCTCACGCTCCAGGCATGCCTTCCAGGAGTCGACCCGTGCGGGCCAGGGTGCGTGATGCCTGGAAGGAAGCACAGCCATGCTCTGAGCGCTCCTCGCCCTCGGTACAAGGCCACAAACAACATTTTTCCCGTCTGACGTATGTCACAAAACGGGCGAGACTGGAAACTCATCATCTCCTCGCTCACTTTAGCTGCAGTCCACGGTGATCGCTGTTAAGAAAGTAAAAGTTGAACAGCTAATCGACAATGCATAAATGGTCTTAGAGTGATTTACAGAGCTGTTGTTTTGAACAATATATCCACGATTATTGTGGTTTCACGCTTGATGTTCCGTATCGCTGAGTACTTTGTTACGTGACCCGTAGTACGAAATGTTCATAGAAGTTGTCGTAATTTTTAAGTATTTCAAAACGACAATTCTGGTCAGAATACAAGATTCGAAGCAGCCGGTAAACCAAAAGACAACAAATTTTTTTCAGTAATATCTGAAAATATTTTTTCAACGTTTCTCAGTGAGTGTTGAGATTGGTTGTCACGTTTGTAAATATTTAACGAATAAAAATCTATTGAAGATTATGAAATGGGAGGGAGTAACAATTTCGTCTAATATGATATTCAGTTCCTCAAGTTTAGCGCAACAGCCATACAGGACGAATATTGCCCTGCCTTTAGAAGAATATAAAATTGAAATGTGTTGGAGATACAAACTTAATTCTTGAAGAGAATTTCATAACATTCTTATGGTATAGAGGCAGTCGAGGCAGTCACAGAAATTTTCAGTTTCTTACGTAAACATACTGTATGTATTTTAATTTCTCAATGACCGATTGAGTAAAGATGAGATTACTTTAAGAGAATTGTTTATTCTCCCCTAGCGATGGCTCAACGATTTATGCCCTGACAATAGGCTGTTGAAGCTTAGAAGTCCACAGCTTTTGTAGGAAAAAAGCTTTTAACTGAGAAGTCTTTCCTATCGCGAAGTCCTTTTACATGGCTTCTTTTCTGATCATGCAACATGCCGGTAAAGATTCGCTCAGAATTTTGTCAAGTACTGGAATTTTTGTGATTTGAAATTATTTGTTATGGAGTTCTGACATCATCACGCTATCCTATTGGAAGCAACAATATTTAAAATCATTGAACTCCACATATCCATTTATTGCTCGAGTAATTTTCAGAAGATCCTGAAAGATAATTAGTAGTGACATATTAATTGTAAATGGTCTTTGTTTATGAACCATGAAAATTTCGATAAAAATGTTAAATGATAGGCGTTTTTTCACATCTCATGAATTATAAGAAACTACGCATCGATACCGTTATCCTAGTCGAACTACGTATCAATAAAAAAAACACATCATAGAATAGATTTCACAAGGTTGCTAGGTTTATGTAACGGATGAGAAAAAGCTCAAACCTAAGTTAATGCGTTAATGAGAAATCTCGTTGGCACTTGAGGGATGGCTCCTACTGTCACTGAAGAACTGGAATAGTTAGCTGACCTTCCCTGAAAGGAAGAGAAGATACTTTCGTATTCAACGGGGCATGCAGCGTTTCGAAAAGTGATATTAATAAAGCGCAGCCTTAGTAAAGGGCACATGCATGTACCTGGGAATTGGTATTAATGGTTTGCGAGTGACTTGCACAAATAAGGTCCAAGCGTCCAGCAAAGGTCAGCGCAGATCTAAAGCATCTGTAGAGTCCCGCTGTGGGACACACGGAGCCTCACATTCAGCCGTGTAGGGATCACCAGGGCCAGCTTCTAATGTGTCGCTCTCTTGTAAAAGAATTAAAAAGACCATCTTCTCCTCCAGGGCGCTCGGGTCGATCGTTTGCGCTCCGCGTTGATGTGCTGATTGGATGAAAAATTCTGTTCGCCCGAAAGTTTTTGTTTTAAAAGGTAATCATTTTTTTTCTTCCTCCTGGACTCGCCAAAAAACATTGGGCGATTCAAATAATTTAGAAGGATTTTTTCTTGCAATGACAACTTTTTATTTCTTTCGCTTGTCGAGAGCTCTTCTGCATCAACTGAAAACTTATGTCAGTGATCAACAGAGCTGCGTTTGAATGCTTTTTAGTGAAGTTTGAAATTATCTCACATTATATTTACAATTCTTAACTGATAACCGTAGGTTTTATAAAAAATTATATTTTCTAGTGTCTAGAAATTTTTGATAAGATAATTAAATAACTATGACTCTCAGCGCTTGAATATGGGTTTGAATTGTTTAATAACTCACAAGGTTCTATACAAATGAAACTGAAAAAATGACAGTTTAATTGAATTATCTAAAATTTCAATAACGTATAAACTATTTCTTTTGCAGAAATTAAAAATTATTTCGATACTTTCACAAAAATTCTGCTAGCAGAGGCACCAAACTGTGTTGCAGTTTCATTCTAATGATGGGATTGTTGATGTCAGTTTAGCATTAGTCTACCTATTTTTACTATGAATACTCAAAATTATTAACGCACATCAGCCCACAGGAGTTAGAGAGAGCAGCACCAGAAGCTGCAGTCCCGTGAAAGAGTGACCGTTGATTAACAGATGTTAACTCAATGATTCTCTCCCTGCGAGACCACTTGACTCATCACCCCAGCGTGTCCTGTGTGGGGAAGACCTTTTTCTCACGGTCCCAGTCATTCTCCTGTCCTCTTCCATTTCCGTTTATCACAATGAAAAATTTAAAAGCTAACCGTTTCTAAAAATATCTTTAAATCCTTGAACATCTGATTTTTCTTCCTGTTTGAAAGATTAAGTCTAATCTGGCAACAGTTCTTTGTTTTATGATACCCAATCCAAGAATCCGTAAGTGTGAAGTTTATGCTTCGTCCGTAGAAACACCGAATGTGAGCTTCTGATAAAGGGCTGCAGTTAGGCCAAAAGAATTTATAGTCCCTCCATTCAGAATTCTAAACAATAAACGTTTATTTGAACTTACCTGAACTATTAGGTAGTCGAGATAACTTTCTCCATTTTCAGTGTTTACATTCGCCGAGCACTGAAGGACGTAAAGAGAAATTTTCAAACGCGAAAAATTTCCTAAAATCTTCTTTTACCGACAAGTGTTCCGCGTATTTCCCACACTTGAGCTCAAGCCTGTGCAGTCAACACAATATTCGGCAAGCTAGAATTGTCGTCAAACGAAGTTATAAATCTAAGAATACCTGACCTTGGCTGTTCATAGATCGCATGTTCGGCTTTAGGAACAAAAGACATATGAGCTAAACCATTAAAATACGACTGGAGTTAATACCAAATAAGGGAAGGGGCGATTGAAGCTTGCTTTACATGAACACCTTGCTTAAATAAGGAATGAATGAACGGCTGCAATAAGCGTTCATATCTATTGAGAATGACGTATTCCTACGAAGACTTACGAAGAGTTTCTGTGTCTTTTGTACCCAAGGAAATTCCTCGGGGTAAAGGACAGCGCTCAAGTGCCACAAATGATGCCAATGATTTCTTCATAAGTGCAGGCGTGGGAAAGCAGCAGAGGCCGGCCGGCGTGTTGTGGGCACTGGCACGCACGCTCTAACAGCTGAGATGCCGGAGTTGGCAGCAAGGAAACAAGCGCTATGCGTTTTACTCGGTGATATTGGCTTGACTTCTGTGACTGATTTGTTAGGGAGAGTGTTTTGTCGTTACTTCGTTCCTAAATTTCTTCAAAATAAGTTGGGTAATACTTTCTAACAACATCAAACCTCTCTATCGAGAAATGAGTATCAGCTGCTTACGGTATTGAGCATAATAAAAACCTGCATAAAATTGCGATTTTACCTTACGGTAAGTATAAATTATGAAAAATAAAAGATAGAAAATGTAACAATGATACATCAGCTTCGCTAAAAAAAATTAAAAAGATTTGTACAACAGTTATCACTGGGTCTACTAGATGTCCACTAGTCCAGTCTCCCACGAAATGAAGCACATCTAGCCTTTTAGACTGATAGTTATTCTACCATGAACCAGAAGCCAAATGAAATAAGAAATTTATGGTCATTTCAAGTTCATGCGTTTTTCTGTGAAATTGACTAACACGAGTCATCCTTCCTATTTTTCGGTATACGAAAATAAGTCCTAGCTGAGTAAGATATAAATCGATAAATACAACAGTTTCGACAAAGCTCTTAAAGTGAAGTACGCCTAATTTGTTCAGAAATCAAGGCCAAATATTTATTTCTATACAGGAAGACTCGCAACCAAAAGCAAGTTATGACGCTTTCGCAAAATGAACTAAATCCGACTGGATGCTTTGAGGAGAAATCCTCTTTTGTGTTAGAGTTAAATTTCACTGGCATTGGGAAATGGAATTCAAGGAATCAAAAAGCAAAAAACGTGGTTTTGCAATTCACTGCCACGAACGAAGTGAACTAGCAAACTCAGATAATCATCTTCATGTCGAAACGGCGGAACAAATTTGCAGGAAACCCCAATTAACGACTAATTGGGAGACGCCATTTCGGAAATCCGCTTCCTTAGAGTTATTAGTGATTTTAAGAATATTGATTGGAAATAAGGCGATTGAATTTAATGCCGAATATATATCAACAGCGGGAAATATTCATAGGCGTTGATTGAATGAGTTATCGTTCAGGGAAAGCACATGCTCGTTTGCTTCATTCGGTGGCTCATGTGCCCATGGATACAAGGGATTTTTACTGCTGTACCGTGTTCGTAAGATATTATTTTCCCGGAAAAATTGATAAATTTTGAAGATGTGTCATGTGAGTTCAGGCATCATTAAATCGTGCACTTGCTGGCAAGCTAACGATGCTCCCGCCAGACTTAATTAAATTCTTCCCCCACTCTCTGCAGTTTTGTAAGGATTTTATTGCTTTTTAGGACACCAACGATAAATTTCCAAGTTCATTGTAGGAGTCCTAATTGTCGTTGAGGACGAGTGGAAAGCTTGCTTTTTTATTTATAACTATGCATTAGACCACTCAGAAGTTCGGAACTTAAAAAATGTAAAAATATTTTTATGTTTGAACGACTTTAGATACTATGAAGCCTACGAATGATAATTCCCAAACTAAACATATAACGTCTCGCTGATTTCCCCATGAGCTCACAGGTCGTGTTTTCTTCGAATGTGCAGTCTTAAGCTTCCATCTTTTCTCACTGAACTAAAAGCGTTGAGCATTTGATCGCTCAGGTGCTCACACTCGTGTCAGCTCAGGCCTGAGCGCAGAGTTGTTTGGGAACACACCACCTTCACAAAGGTGCGACCGCTCGCACCTTCCTGGACACCCTACACCTCCACTTCAACATGGTCAAAAGAGGCGACATTAGGCCACAAAATGACACTAATTATCAGACACACTAGAACCTCTTCTATGTCACCGGCGCCGGTGCTCGTCTATAGAGCTTCTTCAAAGGATCTCGGAACATAGGCGCACAAGAGGTGTTATTTTCTTCGGCTATCAGGAAACGGCGCGGGAAGGTTGTGTCGTGTTTCACATGAATTTTTGTTAAACTATTTTAGGTAAAAATAGCCTTAAATGAAAGTGCTACACAGAACGCGTAATTTCTAAAAAATGTAAATACGCACGAACCGGTAACAATTTCGACAGAATCAAATTACTTCTTAGTTGGTAAGGGTAAAACAATGCGCCCATGCGTATTTTCGTAAATTCGTAAATATTTTCGTTGAGCCTAGCAAAGAGATACTAATCATATAAGTGCTCCTTTACTTGGTTAAGGTACTTAATTAATTTCTATGAGGGTTATTAACAACCGTCAAAATTTTTGTTCAGTTTGGAATAACTTCGTGAAACCCGAGTTTGAAGCATGACAATGCAGTGACAAGCTATTGAATGCTGGTAATGTGTGTTTGGATGACCTGGCAGCCACCCTGCTAGTTTCTTTGGAGGGATTGACATTTTCGTTCTCAGCGCAAAGTTTCTCTTCCGAGAACAACTTTCAATTAAGGAAAATATTTATTGCTTCAAACACAATTTCTACAATATACCTAAATTCTCCAAGTACTATAATTTAGTATTTGTGTACTCAGCAGTAAGGATACAATTGCTAAATATGTTTCGTTATATAAGTGATGATTGTTCAAGACTGTGCCAAATAGCTACATTAAAAACCAGGGTGCACTTACGAATGTAGAAAAATCTCAACCCGTATTTGAACAACTGACTTGGAAGAACTCTGACGTGACACACAGCGTAAATAATGCAAGTACACCAGCACACCACGCACCTCAGCACATGCGCTCGAGTCTGGTACGGGGGAGAGGGGGGCCTTCGTCACAGTGGTCGCTTCCTAGCAAAGCTGGGACCGGGCACATCAAAGAGAACCTATTTTAACGTGATTGCGCATCTTCATGAACAGAGGCATCTGCAGGTATATACTAGTACTCAAGCTCATCCGATTGCGTAAATTTTGCAATTTTTCTTATGTGAAGTACTTTAGTGAACTATAAACTGTTATCCAAACCTACAAATAACCTAACGTTTCCAAAACCACTAGAAATTTTGAAACTAAAAAGAAACCACACTATGATTTCACCAAATAGGATGAGTAGAATGCTATTTGCATGTAAAACTCAGTAGGGCAAAAATGTTCAAAGCTTTCAGAGATTTAATTTTCTATTTTTTCCTTTCTGCTATTTTTGAGCTGGCGAATATATCTGTAAAGGCTTACAATGGATATATGTACGGGTGTAAAACTTTAATGCAAGTTCGTCATCAGGAATATTTTTCGTATATTTTTTACGATATCAGCCTCTGATATGATGGGCAACTTTACTCAGGTGCAAAATTTTGGAGCTTTTGCTCCGATATTTTCCCACGTAATGGCACCCTGGCGCTTTAATAGAAGCAAAAAACGTATCTCAAGGGATGATAAGACGAACGAGGCATTATCGTACTTAATTTGAAGGGAGCGGTGCCCAGAGCCCTCATCGATCATTCATAGAAGTTACAGATAGGGAGCGCTTGTCGTCATCACGGCGAAGCTATCGTCCTCGCTAAGAAGTCCCTAAAATCACAAAAAAGGAACCTGCGAGCAATCGAGAGCGGGAGTTGCCACCTCACAACAAACAGACAATTATTAAGCCAGGCCAAATTAGGGACACCAGCGAGACAAATTGAAGCCGTACATGAGAAAATCACCACCTTGCTGCCTCTTGGGGAGTGCAAGGAACCATCCCGACAGACTCGCATGGCGCAGCGGGAAGGAATTGTTTCGTGTTTTACACATGTTGGAAAACCCGCGTCGTGTAGTAACGTATGTATTTGATCCCCCTGCAGGCATAAGCACAATTGTCTACCAGCTAATGATTAGTATATTTCTCGAATTACAGTCATTCTGTATGATCAATAGTCAATGGCTGAGGGTTGTCGATTGGCGTGGATTTAGATCTGATAGATTGTAAAAGTAACTTTGTAAGTATCAATGAGCGTGTTCATTTATTTCGTGTCCTCTAAATTTACTAGAGCTTTAGTACGTCATAGCTTGTGATTCATGTCTCACAGCGTTGAGTTTTCGGACAAATTACAAGAGAATACGGTACTCCTTCAAGGTATAGTTAATTTCATTTGTCGAGAAAGATCATAAATGTACATTTGTATCTCCAAAGAAATACATCAATGAGACCATGTTAGCCCTATAACGTTCAAATAGTTTTTCACTGAGACTGCAGCTAATTTCGTATGAAAAACAAGCTTCAGACTTCGATAGATTTGTAAGAAGACTACTGGTAGCTTCGTACGAGACGACAGTGTTGAATCTAAAACGGTATAATATTGTTAGAGCAGTAATTTTAGTAAAACTGAAGTCTCAGATAAATCTGCGTCACAAGTTTACCATCTGGAAGAAAACTCTAGTCCTATCAAGCTGTGCAGCTGCTGGGAAAAAAGTCAAATTAAACGTAGAAGAAAATCCTACCAAAAACAGAGCCTTTGAGTCAACGGAAGCGAAAGATCTTGAGAGACGCTGAGGCTGCCGCCGCGGACACTGTCGTGGGCATCCTTTGCAAGCCACAAGCTGGGCATCCTATACAATGGACGACAATTACCCAGCTCAATGAAACTCTTTCAAGAGACAAGAAAAGGTGTAATTGGTCTAATTTATTTCCAATTGACTCTCTTTTTCATGAGGTTCAGTCTTCTACTCTTTCTGAGTTTTTAAAAATCGACGCAGAGGTCATTCTTTTTCAACATAATGATTATTAATTGCGAATTTATTTAGGTGTCTCTATTTTTATCTAATTATTATGTCTCTCAATTGAACTATCTGAGAAATGGGAACGTACCTCATTAATATTTGTTGCGAGTTTACAAAATCCTCGAATCTGATTTAAAACGTTGGAAATTTACGAGACTATGAAAAATATGCTGACAGAGACAAACTGCATCACAACGAACATTTAAGAGTGATAGTTTAATTAAAAAAAACAGTTTCTAACTGGCACAAACGCACACTTACGCACAGCATGGATTGTTGCAATGAGCGAGATACAGACAACGCTTCAAGCGTGTGAGAAAGTACAGGCTTAATCTAACTTTTTCAATAATCAATTATCCGGCGACGATATATGCACTTGGGTGGCAAAAATTATCGGTTGGAGATAATTAAAGAAGTTCGAGCAAAAATGTTGAACTGGACAGCTCACACGAATTGGTTGAAAGTTGTCCCGCAAGTGCACATTCTCAAAGACGTTAGACACAAAGCTAACAATCTACATCATGTAATTGAACAACTTTATTTGCTTAGTTATGATAACTCGCCGCAATTTTTCAAATGCTCTGAAAAGGATACTGCTACAAAGATATATTCTCACAGATTTAACACCGGTTCAATTTGAACGGGAGTCAATAAAAGATACATATGTAGCACATTAATTTCAGATTCAATTTCAGGTCAATCGTGAAAACCTACGCACACATGCAACTGTGCGCCTCAAGGACCGACCCCTACGAGGCGCACCTCTTAGGCGGAGCTGTTTCAATTACGCGATGTTTTATAAGACCAGTAAAGAGGAGCCCTAAGTATAAGTCAGCCAAGATAAACGCTCCTATTTAGGAGGTTCATAAAATCAAAGTAGGGCAGTTTATCAGCTGGTCCGGCAGTATTAGGAGTATCTTTTTCTGTTGGGAAACTTACTTGACTAACCAATGGTGTTTCTAGGACCTCGAGATGGAGGAGCGCATCATGTCGAGTAATCTTAGGTTCGAGGCGAGTTAATTGCTGCTTTTTAACTTCTCAATCGACGTGCTGAGCTTTGTAGGGAAGATTCAAATTCAAATGAGATCGCATGTTACTAAACTAATGAGACTTGGATTTACAAAGAAAATATCAAATTGCTGCTAAATATTTTCTGCGTAGGAAGTACACGCCAAGCATCATCGATTGATTATGGATTATAAGAACAAAATTTGTACATTTACGGATATATACGTCAAATTATCGCACTCAACGTATCTTTCATTACCCATCCTTCATCTTAAAAATGTACGTTCCTGTAAGGGAATCTTCAATCGGCACTGCCGCTATGAAGTGGACTGTGTCAAGTAGGGGTTGATGTTTTTACGTTAGGTCATTGCGGCGTTTTCCTTTATTTCCATTTCTCATTATTTTTTTAACACTAAGCCTGCTGGGCCAGGCAGGTTGCCATGCCTAGTAGCGCCTCTCTCCAAGTAATGGCCGCCCGGCGGCTCATCATCTCCGCCAAATTCCTAGTCCAGACGTTGGGAGCCATTCAATTAAATACAACTCTATTTTGCTTCTATGTACTCTCTGATTATTTTCTTAGCGACGAGGTACTGATCTTACAGGCAATTTTATTCGGGAGTTTAAACGCACCTTTTGGTGCCATTTTCCTCGATTTCCTCGAAATGTACTCTAGAAAAAATTGGAATCTCTTTGTGTATATAATAAACAGTAAAATTAGTACTCTTTCATACTTTTCACCCTTTGCGTAGTAATTTTATACAACATATATTCAGCTGTACCACGCCAAATTCCAATCAATACAGTTTTTTGCAACCAGTACAAATTTTCAGTTCTGAATGACTGAGTGTGAAAATTATGCATTTTAAGAACGTTTCGCCGCCTCAAAAAGTAAAAAGTGTGTATTTTAGATCGAGAAACATAAATTTCATGATAATTTAAAAAAAAGGATAGTTTAATAATTACTAAGATAAAACTTTTATTCAAACACTGTACTTTTTCTTGTCGTCGTGACTCATTTTCCGAAAGTTTTTTGGGGATCAATTTTATAGGAGCTCGTGTGTGTGCAGACTGCACTCGAGTAGGAGGCTCCTTCCTTTTTCAGGTGCTCATTTTACGACCTCGCGGTGTCGTCAGATGGCGCACGTTTAGGCAAACCTCTGGTTATGACCCTCCCTCTATGTTACCTACATGTCATTACCAGATCAGTCTCGACGGGTTTACCTGCAATCTTCTTTATTCCATCCTTCGTTGATTGCTCTGGTAACTTCTCCTCCGATCTTCTTCATGCCTGCTCATGGCGTGGGGACTCGCTGGCCATCAGCGGCACGCTAATATTCAAGTCTATTTTATACCTTCACCCATTGAGCGAATAATAAATATATATATATACTTGGACATGCATCAGCTCTAATTTTCTCATTATTCCCACTTAAAAATTGCAGCGCAAAGCGCTCAGTCGTTTTGAATTGAAGGTAATTCCTAAAATAGCTTCAATGAACTCATCTTTCTCCCGCTCCAAAATTACTTGATCAAGCTTTTTTTTCAAAAATTGATTCGATCAGGGATATCAATCACTTTTGCCTGATTTTTTTTTGTGCTCAGGAAGGAAACACCAATATTTCTTACCGCACACACTAAATTCTAACTTTTAATTTTTGTCCCAGTACGTCGTACCCGTCTCAGCCTTTTAATTATACAAAATTTTATGTGGTATACTCAGTATAATTTACAAATCTATCCTGTGAATTAAACTTTGGCCTTTTAAAATTTTTAATTTGAGCAACAAGAAAACATTTCAGGAATTTTTTCTCGCTAAAGTTCTCGCATTTGTCCGTCTAATTTCTTCCCATTTAGGGTAGCTTTTGATAAAGGATGAGAAACTACAGGCGTTTACTAACACAATGTTTTTCATTCTATTATGTTTCGCTCATTCCTAACTTGATATAACATTCACACTTTATCATCAATATTCTGCCACTTGTATGTCATCATTTGCTTGCGTTTTATGGATGACAAGTACATCCTTTTTCTGAATAGGCTTTCTTTTCACAGTGCTTTCTTTAGACAAAGCAAGTGAGGAACGTCTACCCTAATTCTCAGCTATCCCACCTTCAGTCTCTTACACATGCTCGAGAAATATTTTGTAACATCCCCTCATCACTTATAGCGTAATATGCACACTATTCCTATTTGGGATTGGTTTTTCTAGGCAGTTTTTGTGGGCGAGTGAGGAGGTGGGGTAGGGGGTCGGGGCGCACCTCCCTCGCCCCACTTCCTGTCCGGTGGCAGCTGGGCAGCGACGCTGCGGTGCCCGACTGTGGGAACCAAGGTCTGGCGGACGCGGACTGGACAGTGGCGGCCTTCGCCTGCTATGCTCTGTGCATGCACTTATGCCCTGCATCTTCGCATCTACAGGTGGGAAGCACTCATACTTGAATTATTACTCGTAAATATTAAACTTCTGGTTGCGTAAGATGGTTCCATGTACCTCGGGTTTTTTGTCTAAATCAGGAGAGCAGTCATCGTATGAAGGAAAATATTAATAATGAATAGGAGTCTCAGTTTTCGGAGAATTCAGTGTTCTGTCGTCATGTGCAGTGCCAGCCTGAGTGCCTCTTCAACCTTGTCATGTATAGAGAAGCGTTAATTTCGGCTAGGCTGTGATAAACTACAGATCGAGTCCACACTGTCAGCAATAGACGCTCTCTTATCAACAAAATATATTGAATTTCATTGAGCTGGTGTAGGTGAGCAAAGTTAACTGTAAGAATGAACGTGCCAGGGTTCTAAAAATTTAGATGAAATACGTAAAAGGTTAAAGCAGTTTTTTACACATCAGGTAAAACATGGCACCAGCAGAGCATGCGTGTGAGAAGCTCGAAACGAAAAGCTACGGAGAGAGCGTGTCCCAACGGGGGAACTCTGGCTTCCAAATCAGACATAGCGTTGGATACGGATAAGATACGTTGATTGATTGAGACCATTTCAAAAGAAGTATGTGAAATAATTGCAGATACAAACACTATTAAGTTAGGCAGGTATGAACACAGTTATCAATATATTTTAGAGCAAATATAACTCGTACTATAGCTAAATTCTTGAACTCTCGTAAAGTTGGGTGTACTCCAGATGCAAAAATTCGTAAACACAACACGCGCATGTTCAAATCAAGTTCAGATATAATTTGGTTTAGCCGTGTCAACAAGGAAAAAGTATTTTGTCTTGAATATAATGTTTCCAAATTTCATCCCTTGATTTGCCACAGTAGCGCAAAAGTAGGATAAAAATCAATGTGAAATACATTCATGTGTGACTGCAATCACTGTGCTGGAGCAAACTCCCAAAAATTCTTGGGCGTCAGTAAGTACTCATCATAACAAACTCGCTTAAAAGAGTTACGCATTTTTATTGGACTTTACTGGGTTGTTCCATTTCATTTTCGATTATTTAACGTATCAATTATTGTGTCTCGAATCAAACTGATCAGAAAAAGTACTTTGCGCATATCCGGTGTCCCTGGCATAATTAGAATACTCAAATGATTTCTTGGAATGAAGAACAAAAAGTATAAGTGCAAGCAAATGACAACATACGTATTTCAACAAAAAGAACATCAATATTAAAATATCGCTTAATTCCATGCATTTTCTCGTTTTTGAGACACCGAGCAAGCATTGGGTAAGTTGAGAAGGCAGTAGAACGAATTGTAGTTTAAAGATAGCAATTTAGGGGCAAAATGAGCTCGCTAGCTCGAGTCGAGCTCATTTCCAGGTTTACTAGGAATTACGATGTGCGCTGATTATAAGTTGGCTACTCGCAGAAGCTAAAGCGAAAATTGCATAACGACCTTCATAATTTCATGACGATTTTTCTGCTTTACGAAACAACGAGACATGAAAATCACAGACGCATTGGCAGAACAATATCTTAAATACCGAGTTTCTTGATGGAAATTACTGACCTCCGTAATCTGAAAATCAGCCATGCATCTAATTGAGGGATATGCCGAAAAAACTTGTTCCAGCTGCCAGCCCTTGCAGTAATAGAAATAGGCAGAAAACCCTAATGAGCTTAAATTTTAGCTCAACCAGACGAAAGAAATTGTTTCATTTGTGCCTCGTAGAGTTTTTATGTCCGTAAAGAGTAGATTAAATACAAAAAAGTTATCCAAGAAAAATTTGAAGTGAAAAAGTGCTCTACTCTCTGCTGACTTCTGATGAAACACAATAACAAAATAGTCACACATGAAAGTCGTGCGCTTCTATAGGATTTCGTCTTCATTGAGAGGTTTAATTCAATGTTATTAACGTACATAAATTGAATATCTGAATTTTTATCCATTTTTTTAAATTTTTGTGGTCACAAAATAAAGACTTATGAGCCCTTTACTGCTAGACCGTCTAATTTATTGGTGCAACTATTATCCTACACTTATCTGAGATTTAAGCATTCCCAAGTCTTAGATTATCGTTGGATTAACATAATGTAACCATTTATTTCATTGAAGTATCGTGGAAAATTTCTTAATTGACGTGAATTTCATTCATGTCGACACCAAACTGAGAGCAAGTCAAGGTCGAGCACGTGAACGTCAGAGACATCATTCGACGGATTTTAAAGAATGAATTTTCAACCTCAAAAAAAAAATATAGTTATTCGTTTAGAGAGCGAATAAATGAGAATATAAGCGTATTATAAAAAATGCATTCATATTGGTATGTGAAATTATTTTCCAAAAACGTTAAGAAGGATCTTTTATTGTTGCTCTGCTGAATTTCTCTTCTACTGTATTTTATAAAAAATAATTATGACTTTAATATCAATAGTTGAATTTCGAGTTTGGATTTTTTTTAACTTTCAATCCGATTAGTCATAAGTTTTACGTTTTGAACGTGTGCAACATATTTTCAAGCTAATGCCTCTAAGCAATAACGCTTACCTTTATCGCAGTAATTAAAATTATAGCAAAATTACAACTCAAAGACCCTTGCAGTACGGAGCCCGCAGTTACTAAAGGTATCGAACACGTGCAGAACGGTAAAAAATGTGGTATTGCATTTTGCATTTGAGAGAAATGGTAAAAAATCAGGAGTACAAACTTCGTGTGACGTAATTCTGTTAAATCATACCCCCTATACAGCTGCCTATTCGAGTAATGATTTTGACTTGGAAGATAGAGTGTCACACTTGAAGGAAATCGATTTGCTTCATCATACAATTTACCTTTAAACAGTTCACGTAACAACGCAGCGCTCGTCACAAACGGATGTCGTCACAAACCTGTTCTCGGTGCAATCTTAATTTATAAGAGCCCCTGGCTCCACGTGAGGATCACTTCACTGTGTAATGAGTTGGTTTAATGAGATCAATACAACAGCAGATTGAAAAGCGACTCGCATGTGTGGTCAATTTTGGAGTTCAATACCCAAACGTGATATCAACATTGGAGTCATAATTTGAAAATATTGTTGAAAGCGAATCCTTAGAAATACCGAACATAATGGCCATAAATCTTCGCAGATCCTTGATTTGATTATTAATTTCAAATTGCAATAAACCAGATTTACAGACTTTAACTCCTTAGTTATAAAAATTTAAAGTTTTACAAGAAACATGCAATAATTGGGTTATAGCTCATATGCAAAGCACTTACTCCAGTTCTAAATTTTGTTGTCTACTAAATTTTACTAAAAGGGTACAGTAAATCTTGCAGCATGCAAAAGGAGTTTAAGCGTCACTAGTTACCAGCGAAATTAGGACGTACGTTGGGCTGCAAGGAGAAGTCTGGACTCATGGGGTCGAACAAAGTTTTAATTATTGTTTTTATAGAACAGAATATTCGAGCACCGCACTCGAACTCTCAAAAACCAAAGTGCTCGTTCGCTCGTGTCCACGTGGCTTGCCCCACTGCAGTATTGGAAACAGGCACAAGCATTTCGACTGAAAATGGAATACCTAATCATTATATCTACTTAACATATGTACAATAATATATTACTGTGCAAACTGCGATTCAAAACAGAATTTAAACGTAAGTTCGAAGTTTTACTCACCTGAATAATTTTCACAGAGTATCCTTAGAAATTTAAAGTGTTTGTTTTATCGTTTACGCGATGAAACAGAATTTGTTTACATTTTTGTCCAAAAAAATTCGAAGCAGAGTTCCGAGGAACGACAGCATCGCACGCTACGAATTATTTGTTATAAAATTTTATGTACGGCAATCATTTTCGTTTCATAGAAATAAGTGAACGTTCCTTGTCCTGATCGCTTACTGAGCAGAATTATAGTCTTGTTTATTGTCTAACTTTGAAACGATGCTTGAAAATTTTGTTGCACTATAGCGTTAAGTTATGTTAGTGGAGATGAATGTGCCAGAATTTGTACTGTCTGAAGATAGCACACTTGCCAATTCGTTGTTACGAAACTGTTCAGTTTTATTTTCGGATGAAATATGCTTTGTTTACAGCCGATGTTTGAAAATGGAAGCCAAATTATGGTCTTGATTATTTTGCGCTCCTTGTCATAGAAATCTAGAGAGGTAAGAAATCAGCTGAAATTGCAGAGTCGATTTACGTGGAAAAAATTGAGCGGATGAGAAAATTTAGTGTTATTGAGAGCAAATAGCGACACCGATCAACACCCAGATGCTTTTTATTGAGAAAACTGACGTTTCTTAACTCTGAATATTACCTTGCAGGGGAACAAAACACTACACAATTTGGCTGATAAAGCTGGCACTGGTTGCGATGAGAAAGTATCGGTCCCATCCTAACTAAAGTACATTGGTCAGAGAAGGAAACGCGTAGTTCTTAATGCTTCACAGAGCTAAGAGAAGTAATGTTGTGGTAGCAAAATCTACACCAAACACTCGTAGCGCAACAAAATTGCAAAGCTCGAGTGGGGGA